>JAMQGT020003421.1:0-70128 GCA_024447675.2 Pterophyllum scalare
GAACTATTCCTAAAGACTGGTTAAAGAAATGATAAGAAAGCTGCCAAAGAGAGTTCAGTCTGTGCTGAAGAATAAAGGAGGTCACACCAAATAATGACTTTCAAGCTTATTAGAACTGTACAAACTCTGTAAGCATGTTTGCATGTGTTTTAATAAATCACTGCACCTATTTCCCATTTTTCTGGCAAAACATAAAGAAATGAACGGTGGCTAAAGACTTTTGCACAGTACTATAATCGAGTGGTTTTAAATGCAGCTAACTATAAGCTAAGTATTTTTAATTCTTAAACTTAACCAAGTAATGTATCTGAATGACTCAAATCTGGGCCTCTGATGTGAAATGATTCACTCGACTACCGACTGCTTCAACCTTCAAATGTGACTTTTGACTTTTAAAAGTAGAAAATATTCATTTTGTGTACGTGGGCACGAATCATTATGAGACTGGCTAGATAAAAAAAATCATGATCAGGAATGCAAGACATTTTTATAGCTGGCTGTAAATATGTTTATTTCTTCTGTGAAGCGGTTTATTTGAACATGGGAGTCTATGGGGACTGACTCGCTTTTAGAGCCAGCCTCAAGTGGCTGTTAGAGGAACTGCAGATTTTTCCAGTCATCAGCGAGCCCTTCATTTCACTGCACAGCACTCTATTATCATTTTACACTGACATCCTTTTACTTTCCTGCACCACACTGAAAACAAGTTGATCCTATGAATATAAAAACATCAACTAAACAATAAGCTAACAACTTTTAAATTAAAAAGGGGCAACCAGAAAAGAAGTTTTGGGAACCAGTTTAATTAAATTAAATTAATTAAGCCAATAAGATGATGGAAGAAAAGCAGCGAGGGCGGGAGACATATATGTAACAGACGAGGAGAAAATGACACTGAGAGGGGTGAGAGGAGAGGAGGAGAGAGCCAGGATGAAGATATTGGTGTATCAGCTTCCAGGAGATAATTCAGGCCATCAGGATTTTTTTGCTCCTCACTGATTAGCTGATTCTGTCATGATACTTTGTGTCCATCTTAGCCTCAAAGAGTCACCAGCCGTCAGTCGTTTTTATACTCTGTCAGCAGGACATAATGTAGATGTGATGGAGCACCTCTCTGCAGATCATATGGCGGCATGTAAGGCTACCTGTTCCAGTGTTATGTGCTGCAGATGTGATATCAAAAAAACCGCAAGTCCAGACAATTTTGGAGGTTTTCTTTTGAAAGCTAGGAGATGATTTTAATGATCCACCAAGTCAGGAGATGTTTAAACCTGGTAGAAGAAGTGAAACTCAAAGGACAACGACAGAGAGAAGCACAGTAATGGATATATAACATTTTAAACATACATTAGGGGTACCCTACGACCCTGTCGACATTTCATGTTTGGCCTTTTGTCCACATCTAAACGGTGTCTTTGCTCACTGGAAATGGAGCTTCTGAAAAACTCCTTTCAGGGTGAAGATTTTCTGAAGCTGCATTGCCGTGTTTCGACAAGAAAAACAAAGATTTTGTCAAATGTGTGCACTTTAACCTTTTCTGTGTGGTTAGAGAAGCATCATTGCCATGCTGCTCGGGCATGCTCTAGAATCTGAAGCATTTTCATGTGGACGGAGATCATTTTTAAAAGGAAGCAGAAAATCCCAGTTTGACCTAATTTGGGCCAAACTTCAGCTGTCAGAGACATGACCTCACATTTGACTCTAGAATACTTTGGTATACAGAGGAGTTCATGACTGACCCCATGACTACAAGGTGCCCTGGTCCCGTGGCTGCAAAGCAAACACAAACCATCAGCCCTCCACCACTGTGCTGATGGTTGGTACGAGGTGTTTGTGCTTTAGTCTTTGCCAAACTTCGGTCTTGTCTGGTCAAAGGACATTGGTCCAGAAGTCTTGTGGTTTGTTCAGACACAACTTTACAAACCGAAGCTGTCCTTACATGGCTTTCTCCTGGAAATCCTTCCCAGTGAGGTATACTCGTTTAGCCTTTTTGTATTTGTACTGAGCATTGCACAGTCTGACCATAGTTTAACTGTAGTATTAAAGGGCTTAAACCCTGATCAGCAGAAGAGGATGGATGGATGGATAGAACTTAATTATCATGATCATTACAGGAGAGAATTTTAAATGTCATTCCGTAATATTGTCAGTGAAACAAAGGCAAATATAAACTTTTACTTTGAAAGGACGAGCTGTGCGGTTTTCCTTTGTTCTCGCTCGGCTGCAGCAGTCCACTGAGCACCTCAATAAAACCAGAATGAACTCATAAATCAGACTGATCAGATTTTCATGTGAACCCTGCGATATGAAACCAATCAGAGGAGCTCGCATCTCATGAAAGAGTCAATTAATAATCAATAGTCATTAGAGCAGAGAGGTGGGTGGACGATCGGAGTCCGCAGCACCGCCTGAGCCAGGGGAGCATGAAATGAATGCACTGTACACACACACAGCCACAGTCATGTTTTCATCACTTTCGAGGGCACTGCCTTGACTTGCATTCATTTCTTGGATTCATACCCAAACACTAATCATAATCTTTCTATTAATTAAAACCACTACTTGCCCAAGGCTCACCAAAGGATCAACCAACGTTTCCATGCATGCAAGTATTCATATCTGCAGAAAACAGCCTGTGTATAATCTGAAAAGTCATCAGCTCTTCTTTTGATTGTAGGCACTTTTGGGAACATTTGCTCTCACCTGGACAGAATCTCCTCTAGATAACGCGTGCCTTCATCAACTAACGGTCTAGTTACCTCCTTTTCCGATCAAGCTTTCCTGTGATAGGCCAAGCTTCTCTCAGATGGGATGTCTGGTTTCTGAGCTCTGAAGCCATAAAACTGATGTAACTGTTGCGTAGTTATTCATCCTCCTAGTCATCTATCATGGCCTACTTTTGTTACAGCGATACTGTAAGAATTCCCCAAATATGTGATAAAATATTTCTTATTTTTGTTATTATCAATGGAAGGCCTGGAGTTACCGTTCGACTACCGTTGTCCTACCCTGACCTCAACCCCCTGAAACCAGATATTTTTCATGAACTCAGATCTGATCCTGGGAATACACTGAGCACAGACAATGAAACTAATAACACTTAATTAAGACAACACTTGCCTTTCCACCAAATACACTGTGGTCTGCTTTATAACTGCCCCAGAAGCCAGAAGTTAACTCAGGTGGCTTGGAGCAGATGAAGAGGGCATGAAGAAACTTCTGGCCTAATCTCAGCCAAGAAGTTTTAGTGCCTAAATCTGACCTTGTAATTTCCCCTCTGTGTCCTGGCTGAGGGTTGTGTGATGTCATGGTGCCTGGAAATGCCTACCTTTTTGAATTTTGGACTCTTGTATGTTAATATTATGGGATGTTGGTTTCTGTTTAGTTTTTTTTTTAAAAGTTTTTGATGCTTTTGTTTTATTCTTGTGATTCATTTCAGTTTGTTTATTACATTTTGGGTTTATCACAGTTATTATAAGCACCCCAGTGTTTCCATGTTTAGTAGTGTCTTTTGAGGTGTTTCCTGTTTTACTTTGATGGTTAAATTTTCTCTGGCGTCTTGACTTCCTGTTTGTCTGATTGTTTTCACCTGTTATTATTTTCATCTCCTTCCCCTCCTGCATCTAATCCCCGGTGAGGGTATATATATATATATATATATATATATATATATATATATATATATATATGGCCTTGTGCTTCCCTCAGTCTATGTTGGAGTGTCTAATGCCTCTTTTCCACTAGCACCTACTCGATTTGACTCGACTCGGTTTCATTTGTTTTCCATTACAATTGAGTACTATCTCAGCAAGGTGGCCCAAAATTGCCGTGACATCATTTGTATGTAACACAAACACACAACGGTCGTTCTGTCCAGCTTCCTGCGGATTCAGTCGCCACAAAAATGTCTGCGCTGGTTAGTGTGTAGCCATCTCCCTCAATCCCAGGCTTAAAAAAACAGCAGGTTTGATTCTTGTGAAAGAGTCGCTGTCATGACTCATAGCGACACCACTGCCTGGCCAATCAGTGGCATGCATTCTGTTGACATCACATTTTAAGCTCAAGTCAGCATGCTTGGAACCACAGCTAAGTAGGTACTAAACGAGTATCTGGTACCAGGTACTACCACCTAATGGAAAACCCTAAAGGCCGAGTCAATTCGAGTCGAGCTGAGTAGGTACTTCTGGAAAAGTGTGGACAAATGTGAGCGACCTCTTATGTGTCTGAAGACACACTACCTCAGTAAGATGGATAGATCAGTCCTCGGACTTAACAGTACACCATTTGCCTCAGTATATATTTTAGTTAAAGAGAGCAAATTCTCAGTAAAACATGTAAGTGATATGGGAGTCTGGTTGGGCCGGCCTTGCACTGCACTTTTTCACTTCACTTTTAAAATCTGTCATCTGCAGTGTGCATGAATGAACTGGACAATAAACTGACACGAGTAAAGTGACTAACATGGCCTGTTGTCAGTTATTAGATATTTATTTATGTCCTGCTGGACGTGGGGTGAGATGGGCCTCATCAGGTAAAGAACAGAGAGAGACTGTAAATGAATCCTCGGCCGAACGTCCAAGGTCACATTGAAGAATCCAGTTTCCACATTTCATAAATCATCATCCCAGCCCCGAAATTGAACCTGTTCCTCTCTGAAGATGAAGTGTGTGTGTGTGTGTGTGTGTGTGTAAATGGAGTAGGAAGCAGTGCTTTGTTACGTCCACTGTATCGATGGAGGACAGCAGATAGACTGTATATCACTCATAGTTCAGACACTGATGGCCTGAGCCCTATGTTTCTGTGTGTGTGTGTGTGTGTGTGTGTGTGTGTGTGTGTGTGTGCCTAGACAGTGCTAAAGGACTGTGCTGTAAAGCCAAATAGACCACAGTGGCCTGAGCGCTGCACAGAGGTGGATCACATTCTTGTCTCCTCAGTCAGCCTCTGGTTTTTTGTTGAGGTCATTGTGACCAAACGCTGTACAGCAAACTGAACCTATTCTGCTCAACTCCACCTCCATATTTTTACTCTCAGACTCTAATAATTAAATTAAATAACTAATTAAATTAGCTTTGCATGATTTCGAGTTTTTAAAAAAATCCCTATTTATCTTATCATGCAGCCCTCCCTTTATCCTGTCTGAAACCAGCTGTTTAAACGTCTCAGCCAAAAAATGACCATATTAGAGATATACCTCTTCATGACATCACATAGAGTTCAGCGTAAAAAAAAAAAAAGGATGCCAGCTTCTGGGTTGACCTACAAATACCTCCTCCACCACCACCACCACCCCTACTAATTAAAAGGAATGACTTTAAGCCAACAACTGTCGGGATGCTCCCGTGCTGAACTCTCTGTCCAGTTTGAGCCCACCGGCTGAACTTTGTGTCCACACAGCTTTAGTGCAAGTCCAGCGGCTCGAACATGTCCACAAGCTGAAAGGTCAATTTCTTTCCATTTCAGAGCAGGTAGAAAAGATAAATGAGAGAATTATGGGAGCGGAGATGGTCGCTGTGCTGTAGAACATACACTCCCCACCTCCTATCATGCTTTCATGACTCCATTTTTTCTTCCCCCTGCAAGCATCCCCATATTTTACTTCTCCTTTTGTCTCCCTTAGCATCCCTCCATCCCTTATTTCATCCCTCCCTCCCTTATCTATTCTTCCATCCTTCCCTCTTCTCTATCATTCATCTTTTTCCACCATCCTTTCTCCCCCTCACACATCCACAGCGCCTAGGCGAGAGCGAGGAGGAGAGAGAGCAGCTGTTGCCAAGCAACCCGGCTGACCAACGAGGTGTGGAGAGGCGAAAGAGGAGGAGGAGGGGGATGATGATGGGGGAGGAGATAAAGGGACCGGGAAGGAGGGAGAGAAGAGGAGAAGGAGGACGGATCATGAGACCGAAGAAGGGAGGGAGGAGGGATGAGGCGGTGGTCACCGCTCACTGATTGCAGGAGTCGCTCTGGCCAATCAATTGCAGCAGGTGCGTGACCACAGCTGACCACCATCAATCAGACATACGGAGGAAAAGTCATTCATTATGGAGCAATTTGAGAAAGTAACAAGAAGAGAAAGAAAAATAGTGTTAGTGTAAAAGACAGCGACAGAGAGCAGAGGAGGAATAAGAAATGAAAATTAAAGGAGTTTACTGCTGGGATGGAGCTGAACACCACAAACTAATTCAGCTTATGTTCAATCAATCAACCAATGCCATAACAATAATATGCATTAATAATCAGGATAAAGACAAACATCCTTATACATCCTTCACACATACACACAGAGAGCGCGTCTCACTTTCTCATTCATGAATGGTTATTTTGATAGCTAATCAAGCTCTAGTTTCTACTTTGTCTTCCAGCATCATTTAGGGCTTAGCAAGGCAAACTCAGGGTTAACCCTGGGTTTATCGCCAGGGTCATCTGTGGACCTAACCTGCTCTGGAGCAAGTTATGCTTGAGATAAGAAATGTACAGGTACAAAATCACCACCTCCGACGCACCTTTACCTGCTCTCAGGCTGTTACACAACACCAGGGCTGCAGCTAATACGAATGAAGCTAAAGCTGCTTTACACACATCTAAATATGAATTTAACACAACTGTAATCTGTCAGATTCTCTCAGTGGGCGGGATGAAAGAGAAAAAAATGATGACTATAAGTCAGCTTTCCTTTTGGCGTTCCTTCCTGGCTTCAAATAAGTGAAACTTTATTAATATTGTAGGTCTTTTCCAGTCTTACTGACCAAAGCGCTCACACACAGACATAAAGAGCTTTTTAATATTTTTCCTTTCACACTCTGTGTCGCTTTCAGACTGTATTTCATGTTTAAATATTATAGTTTTATCTTCCTTTGCAGAACCAGCCGCTCTGCTGCCCGTGGACCTGTGCATGTCTGTCGCCCCTTTCCTGTGCACATGCTCATAAGACAGGAAACGGAAAGATGCTGAACTCGCTTCATCGTGCAGGGAGGCAGATGAAAGTAGATCAAAGTTTGGCTTCTTCCGTTGGTCTTCCAGATTTGTCCCGTGTGTGTCCCCCCAGCCGTCATGTTTAGGGGTCACAGACTATCACAGACTTTAAAGGGCTGCCTCATACATTTATTGTTTGTGTGTTTCTAGTTTACCTGTTTTCCTGCCTTCTGTGTTTCTGTGTTTGGTTAGTTCCTGTTTTATTTTGAAAGATCAGCACTTCATGTGTCTTATTGTGGTATTTACTTCCAGTCTGCGTTTTTTTCCCTCGCCCATTTTCTGATTGTCTGCCGGCCTTAATTGTTCCCACCTGTGGGTATCTGCACGTCCACCCGCTTGTTTACCGGCTTTTGTTTATGTATTCCTGTTATTTCCGGTGTTTTCGGTGCTCCTTGTTGGTTTTTTGGACTCTTTTATGGACAGACCCTTCATTTTGTGTTTATCCACAGGTACTTCTTAAATACATATTTGAAACTTGTTTTGAGATTCCCTCTGCTGAGGGATTCAGTTTGTTTTATTTTACTCTGTTTTCTCTGTTTCCTTTTTATGCTGTTTTGCTGCGCTATAATGTTAAGTTATTCTTATTTATTTAAGCTAATTTGCTATATTTTGGCTGCTGCACGAGTAACTTCCTAATTTTTAACGTATATCTTATTTTGGATGCAGAACAGCTTCAGGACCTTTCTCCTGATGCTGAGGCCCTCAGTTTGCACAACAACCAGTGGATGCCAAGGATGGAGTGGAGTCTGCACTAATGGAAATGATACAAGAGTCCCAAGTGAGTGATCCACAGTTCTGAGCCATGAGTTCCCATCAGCCAAATTTAAATTGAGTAAGATTCATGATATTTATAAGCCGCTTTGGAGGCTGGTGACAGTTCCAGGTTCTTATAGATAACAACAGATGACAACAAAATTTTAAGGAAACAGGATTTTAATGGCATTAAAAGTTTGATCAGTGTGGTTCCTGAGTAAATGAACATGTTTGGATTATCAACAATAGATGAGACCAGTTTTTAAGGCTCTGTAACCGTAGTCACCATAATCTATCAGCTGATGTCTTTGCTTTGCCTACGATTATAACTCAAAGTTCATGCTTTTATCATCGGGATTTTTAGTAAACCTGGTTTTAATAACAGCCAGTGCAGAGCTGCTGTTGGGCAGTTTTGTGTACTTTGTTGTGTTCATGGTTGGCTTTGCTGGAAAGTGATGGCAGTGGAGGGCGTTGTGCTGAGGAGTGAGGTGGAGGTGTGGTGGTGTCTTTTTTTTTTTTCCTTCGAATGCTCGGTCATTTTAGAGAGTGATGTCCTTTTTATTAAAGTATTCGACTTTTTTAAAGACCTTAATTATATGTATAGTATAAGAACGTATAGTATGTATAGTATAAGAAATGATGAGTAACAAACTCTTCATAACCTGAGCTCCACGTGGAGGTGAAGGAGAGAGGGAAATGAGATGCAGTCAAGAATGGATGAAGATGATTTCAATTAAGAGCCAATTAGTGATGAAAGGAAGTGAGCTGAGAAAACTGAGGAAAAACTAAATAAAATAGGGACTCAATTATAGTTTCTTTAGATTTAGCTCATAAGTCTCATAATTGGCAGCTAATACACCATATTACCATGGCAGTTGCTGTCTCCTCAAATGGGTATGGGACTATAAATTAAAGGGGAAAAAAATGTCTGAAGATGTACCAGAGTTGTAGATAAAACTCCCGCCTTCCTCTCTTTCTCTGTCTCCTTCATTACACTCGAGGCTCCCAGACATCAGAACTCGCCGGTTTTACTGATCAGTCTGTCTCTAAACATTATTGATCTGTCCTTATACGAGCTGCCATTGATCTGATCTCTTAGGATGATTTTACCCCATGAGATGAACACTGTAAAATATGACAGGGCTCACAAATCATCTGCCTCCATCTAACCCTGGAGTCAGAACAGACCTGACTGTCAGTGACGTGTAATCACTACAAAAGCTTCCAGCCTGGTGTCAGCTGTCCTCGCAGTACCTCAGCTTCAAACTTTCTTCACCAGCCTGACTTCCACGCGTGTGTTTAAAGTTCCTCAGTGGTCTCCAGGGTTCTTGAAGATTGGTCATTTTGCCACATTACTTGGTGTGGTAAGACCTCCAGCAGCTTGACAGTAGTTGAAGTTGTGCCAGAAAGCTGTGAGAGCTAGATTGAGACGAGTGTCCTGGTTGAGCCTTTAGAACATAAAGGGAACTTTTTTTTTGGGTGATTTGATGAAAAGAAAAATGTACAAAACTGAGAAGATGATAAAAAAAAAAAAAAACTACTCCCAAAGAAACATCCATCATAGAGATTAAAATGGGTACAGCTGTAGCTCTAACCTTGATTCAACCCAACAAGGGCTTGATGGATGACTCAATGATCCAGTTTCTTTTTTTACAATGTCTGTAGTGGCAGAAGCAGTATGTTTGTAGTTTGGAAAAGGGCAAGTTAAAAAGTAAAGTCCAGTCACATGCAGTTACATGATATACTGTCCTCTTCTTTACGAGAAGATCAAAACGAGCAAAAATATCCTCCCATGAGAACTCACAGGGTACTTATGCAAGATGGCTACTGCAAAAAAAAAGTTTGCAGGCTATGTAAAAAAAATTCTGCAGAAGATGTTTCTGCAGAGAAGTCTCATGAAGGAGGACGGTGCCTTCAAGCTTCAAGATGACAGACGGTGGCAATATGTGAGGTGGGGCTCGATCAGGTCCTGCACTCTGAGGGTAACTTGATTCTGTTTGGATGCAGTTGGTGCTTTTTTAACGACAGGTCTTATGAAGTGATGAATCCAAATGTCAGATTTTTAGTTGAGTCAGTGCATACGGAGGACGTCAGGAGAGACAGTGAGTGTCTACAGCCGTCTGTGAACCATGATGGAGGTTCTGTCAGGGTTTGGACCTGTAACACCAGCTGACCTGGGAAAGGTTTATGTCCTGAGTTTGGTATTTTCACTGGCAGCTGAACCTGAACTCTGAACAATAAAACTGGCTTTTTCCTTTTTAAAGCAGACCATAAGCACGTTCATTGCTGCTGTAAAGGTGTTCATACACTGTACTGCCAAAAGTATTCACTCACCCATCCAAATCATTCAGCGCAGGTGTTCCAGTCACTTCCATGGCCACAGGTGTATAAACCAAGCACCTAGGCATGCTGACTGCTTCTGAAAACACTGGTTTGCTCTCAGGAGCTCAGTGAAATCCAGCGTGGTATTGTGATAGGATGTTACCCGTGGAACAAATTCCCACAAACACACTTCTAAACCTTGTGGAAAGCCTTCCCCGAAGAGCTGAAGCTGCTATTTCTGCAAATATGAAACCCCGTGGGTTCAGAATGACTCGGGTTCATATGCATGTGAAGGCAGACGAGCAAATACTTTTGGTAATATAGTGCATTAACAACACCATAAGAGGACAGTATTAAGCATTGAAGTGTCTGCGCGCTCTGTGGTCAGGCTCTGTGAAAGGTCATGTGAGGCTTCTCTCATTACGTGGTTTTATCAAAGCTGCTGGTACAGTATGTCTTATTTACATACAAGGTCACTATGACAATGAGGATTATTTGTTTTAAACCAATCCTTCTCTGAAACCTAACTGTGTGTGTGTGTGTGTGTGCTGAGGCCTAAACAAACCTATAGTAAAAATCATTTTTCCCTGTTTAACATTAGTTTAAAAACCTGCCCATTGAACCAAAGTCGCCCCTCGTGTTGTTTTTGTGACGGAGTTTTTACAGTGTGCCGACTTCACATCCAGACAGGAAGAATAAACGGGGACGCTCCAACAAATGAGGCAGTGACATTGACTCAGTTCATTTCAGAAAATGTAATCTGGGGTGTGATTATGAAATGATGAGGTGAAAATGGAAGTAAATATGATTGAAAGGAAGGAGAGTGATTCATATAGAGGACTGGGAGAGAGGGAGAAATGGAAAGTGGCAGACATACAATAGAGAGGCTGTGAGGTGCTTGGGTAATTCAGTGACTCACATTTTTAAATTTGCTTCATTTCTATTGGGTATTACCAAGAAAACCCCAAATAAATCCACTCATATTGAAAGATCCAATCAATTTCAGTTTGACTGAATACATTAAAGAAAAAGAGCTACTTTGAATTATAGAAAAAATCCATTTTCTCCATAGCGTTCATATTTTTATAAATATTCTTTCTGCATTCAAAAGAAATACTTGTTGCAAAGTATTTCAAATGCCCCTGTGCGTAACACCACATATACCACTCATGTAGGCAGGTTCTGAAAAGACACCAAGTCAGAACTGGTTCCACACCAGCACCACGTTCTAAAGTTCTCGTATATGCATAGAAATATCCTCCAGACTTGCTTCGGCTTCCTCAGAGACCCAGCCAGCCTGGAGGTTAAATATCAGAGACGGCGGGCTGCAAGAAGATTGAGAAACAGACGTATTAATCATCTTCAGAGGAAATGACCTGTAAAAATGGCAATCAATATCTATCCCTGCTCTGACTCTCAGACTGTTTAATGATTGACTCTGACTCAGTGGCACATTTTAAGTGGATTTTCTGTTTCTGTTGACTCACACTCACCCTCCTGCAGCTAGTTTAACCATTAATGTCCCGACTGTTTTACTCACTCGTTGTTGCCATCGCTCTCTTTCTCTGGACAATGGCCAATGGTTGATGCATTCTGACTCTCACTCTATCAGTTCTACACCGAGGGCACGGCACTCCTCCGACTGGTGATGGCGAGATATTTCACAGGGAAAACCATAGACTCAACCCCCACTAAATATTTTACACGTGGAGATTAAAAGGCCTGGTTTGTAGACTTGATGGCACCATTGCGTTACACTGATCTTCTGTCGAATACTGATTTTAATTTCCTTTTACTTTAATTTTTGGATAACCTTTAGACATGTTACACAAAATGGGGACCCGACAGACACATTCTCTATAAAATTACAATATTTATGTGACTGTAAATGGCATCAATGAAGGCTAATCTACCGTATGTATCATATGAATTAGTTCTTATACCCAGAAATAGCAGTGACGTAGGCATGTCCTCTTTTTTTTTTTTTCTTCAAAAGAACCTTTGATTTCTTGTCCACACCTCTGCGTCCTCCTCCTCCCCCTCATCTCCTCCCGATATGTAGTAATATGTAGAGATGATGACCTATTGATTTCTGCTGGAGGGATGTTTGACAACCAGGCGGCACCGGGAACACACTCGGGTTGTAATCTCACTTGTTCTGTAATTATCAGTTGACTTATTACACCGACACTGAGGCTGCAACAGTGCAGAGGTACAGGCAGGGCCAGACTGATTGTTCTTATTTTACTTTATTTTGGTTTTCTTTGTCTAAGGTGTAGTTTAGTTTTATGGCTTCCATTTGTGCAGGAAAAGGAAAACACAAAGAAGAACATTAGTGCAAAGTTAATGATTTTAAATGTATTCACATAACAGGAAGGGGTGACATAAGCACGCCAACATCATCTTCATCCGCCCTTTTTCCAGCACCAAGTGTGGGTGATCAGTGCCTCCTAAATAGAAGATGTGCAGATAAAAAAATAAAAGAACAATTATATAAAAGGAAGACATAAAACCTAATAAAACACACTGAAAGTACCACGCGTTCGTTAGGAAATATCCGACTTCAGTTTTACATTTTTATTCAAGTGCAGGATGTATGAAAATTACATGTTTGACCAGCTTTCTTCCTGAACCCTTAAGACGGTCTTCAGTCAAGCAGCCATCCCCTGATAAAGGTCGTTTAAGCCTTTGGTTCTGAAAAACGACGCAAACACTGAAGTGCTTTAAAACTTGCATTCTTTTTTATGAACCACAGGGGGCGACTCCTGGTACCGGGACCTAATGGAAAACCCTACAAACCGCGTCGAGTTGCGCTGAGTAGGTGCTAGAGGAAACGTGGCATTAGTGTAATACCCTGGCAACACAGTGGGAGTGGCTTCAAAACAAGAACTCGTGCTGATGTGATGTCACCGATGCACGCTCTGTGTATTCCCGCGGTTAGCATGATAAGATTAGCACTAAATGCAACATAAAGCTTAGGCTGATCCGATGGTAATTAGCGTTGACGCGATTTGATCATAAAACAAGCTAATGTGCAGAAAATCTTGGTCACGACCTCAGTTTTATGTGCAGATGTCTCCAACTGTATTAAATATTGTGAAAGAAGGGTGAAGGAACAGAACAGGTGAATCTGAGAGGAGTCAAAGTGTTCTCAGCTGTGAAGATGAACACTAGCGACACAAAGAGTCACACCAGCTGCTTGCTCATCATTACTAATTTATATCTGATTGTGTCGGCTGAAACTCCAGAGACCAACGGACTCAGAGAGAGAGAGAGAGAGGGGACTGAGATTAAAGGGTGATCCTGCCTTTCTGCAGAGATACTTTCTGGACACATGAAAAGCCCTTTTCCCCGGTATCTACATTATACATTAACAATGGCTCCTCTCCACTGAATCACAGCAGTGAGCCGTGACACTCGGCCAGCATGAACCCGAAACTGAAACAACTGAATGGAATCCAACAGTCAGTTATTTTACTATTCACACTTGTTCTTCCAGCTGCATAACCCTGATTATCAGACCGGCCCGCAGTTCCTTCTATCTGCTCCACTCTCAGCATCCATCCATTCATTTTCTTCTGCTTATCCACAGAGAGTGGCTGCTCTGCAGTAGCGGCAGTACTTTCAGTTGGTACGAACGCTGAAAGCTGAAAAGTCATCAGCTGAATGGTTTTCACATTGATTAAGGAAGCTTGAGTATAAGACTTAAACTTGTCTGCGGGCAGCAGTCCTCAGTAATCCTGACTACCAAGAGATGACATCCATCCATCAGTCCATCCGTCCTTTTCCACTTTAGAGATCTACAAAGCCCGTTAGGAGGGATGGTGACCTTATACTCCAAAAGTGACTCAGTCCCCATAGACTCCCATGTTAAAGCTCCACACCTGCCAACCCTCCCGTATTATCAGATCACCTCCCTGCAGCCTCCCGTTTTACAGTTTCTCATGTAATTTGCAACACCTTTAAACTTTATGAATAACTGGAGCACACACTCCCTAAGGTTTGTGTTCCTTATGTTAACCAAGTTGACAAATTGTCCAAGAAGTGCTGTCTACACACACAATTTCAATCTGTTGTTGGTGCAACCTGCCAATGCACAACCCAATTCAAAGGTGTGTTATATACGCACACCAATTAATCTCTTTCTCGGTGATCTGCGTGTTTGATTTGGCAAAGATTTTATGCCAGATGCCCTTCCTGATACAATCCTCCCCATTTGTCCGGGCTCTTGGACCGGCACTAAGAGAGGTGTTTCAAAACTTTAGATCTCCTGTGCTGCAAATATACATACACTACAGAGTCAAATACACATCAGAATCAATCGTGTCAAGTTGAGCCAAGTGTGCGACTCTTTATCAATGTGTAACAAGGAGCTGTTGACTTTGGTGCAGTCCCAAAGACTTTCATGGCTTTGATCTCCCAGAATCAATAACGCCTAATCGAAATCTTCTGAAAAATAGAAACAACACTTCCACTTCACTCCAAAATTATCCAAACTCGACAGTTTGAAGTAAAACGGTTCTCTGTGCGGCCAGCTGTAAGTCGAGTGTAACAGAACCGTGAATGAAATTCTGTTATTAGTCGTCTTCTTCCATCGATAACTGTCGTACAGATACGAAAGTTCAGTAATGCAAAAATTATGTTAAAATGAAAAGCTGACTTTACATTCATCATTTTTTAGATAGCTGTTGGTAACCAAGTTAGTCCTTGCTCCAAAAAACCCAACATGGTGACACTGTAACTGCCAACCCTGAAGCTTCAGAGGTGGCTATGTCCATGTTTTATATAGTCTCAGATGCCCATCCATCCAGCCGTCCAAACAGAGACGCCCAGGACGCCCGCTCCCCAGCCACCTCCTCCAGCTCTTCCGGGTACCATTCCCAAGTCAGAGAAGAGATGTAATCTCTCCAGCGTATCCTGAGTCTGCCCCGGGGTCTACAACCAGTAGGGCACCTCACGTGGGAGGCACTGGGAGGCCTCCTGGTCAGATGCCCGAACCATCTCAACTGGCTCCTTTCAGAGTGGAGGAGTAGCAGCTCTACTCCGAGGCCCTCCTGCACGGCCGAGCTCCTCACCCTATACTTGGTTGTAATATCGTGTAAAAGTGTGTTGATATCTTAGAAATCTTGGTCTCCAGTATTATTATATTCAAATTCTGGTCATTAGACGTGGATGTCAGATATGCACCTGTAAGGAAAGCTGCTGCCACTGTAGGTTTTAGGGAAGTTTTGTATTCGTTTGCTTAGTCTGGCATAAAATTTGGTTACATGGTTTTTTTCACAAGACTCGTTTGGAAAATGTCTGCAGTGTGTCCCACAGTTAGGTGCTGGTGTTTTCCTGAAAAGAGTACGAGTGCAAGTGAATTTAGAGTAAACTGACATTTTACTCAAGTACTTACTACTGTGTGTACCTTCCAGCTGGAAACAGAGCAGTGCTAGTATAAAGACTAAATCCCAGTGGCTTGCACAGCACACTGAGGCATGTTCACACTCACATAAAGCCTGTGGATGTAATGTGTTTGTGTGTGCGCGTACGCAGCATCCTCTAACTAAATGGACGGGTCTAATCACCTCAGAGGGAGGAACCTCTTCCCCTTCCGCCGCCTCTTAACATTAACGGATATTAACGGCCCCCAACGCTCCTCCGTTTCCTACTGAGAAATGAAATACATCACTAATGGTTTATCACAAACACGGCTAATGCTTTATGCAGACCTCTTACCATTAATAAATGATGGCATGTAAAGAGGGGGAGGGGTGCTGTGAAAGCTGGCAGCGTCTAAAGGAGGAGGGGGGAGTTGGATCAGTTTCAGATATTAAACAGAAAAAAAGGGGTTGCTCGATTTGTCTCATTTTGTGGCAACAAGGTGATTAAATCTTTTCCACCCCCTCAATGGGTTCTCAAAAATTCACACTGATTAACAAGGAGGGTTTATTTTTTCTTAAAAACAAATCTGTGAGGAGTCGGTTTAACACAAACGGTCGTTTTTTCCCTTTAAAAATGTACTTTCACAATCGTTCTCCTCTCTCACATCAGTTTCACGAGTTTCTTTAAATTATAGCCACTATATGCAGAGCAGGCACCAGTGATGACACATTTATACCATTAAGCTGGAAATGGCATGAAAGAAGGGCCAGGGGTGGGGGGGTTGCAGAGTGGCTTGCAAAGCAGCTGCAGGCGGGGAAAGCTGTATGATATCTGCACTGAGATCAGCTGATCTGCAGGGATTGTGGCTGATCGCAGTTTTGTTAGAAAGATCTCCAAAGTATAAAACGGCATAAAATGTTTTTTAAAAATTCAGCCAGTTTGATAAGCTGTCATCAGAACAAGCGATGGATACAGCGTTACCATATGTATAATTACACATATTTTCAATAAACATATGTACAGTAATGGAGGAAAGGACCCTCCAAAGTTCACAAATCCAAAACAGGAGGTCAGCAGGAAGCAGATGAGAAGCCAAAGGTCGTGATGAACTAGGAACAGGCGGCAACGCAATTTTGGGAGGAACAAGAAAGGCTAAAAAGCTTAACTCCAAAGCAACCTGGCAATCAGGAGGTGAAAGACTTAAAGTATACATACTGGGCTGTGAATCACTTAAAAAGATGAAAATATTGCTGTGAGTCACTTCCTCTGTACAGTAACAATGATTGCATTAAGCACCGTGTAGCTGTGATTTAAGGGGATTTAAATATGGACTTATATGACACGACAACATGAGAAAGGAGGCAACATGAAGAACGGGAGGCAGATACCTGAGCGAGATAAACTGGCAAAGGAAGTGGGAGTGCCAAAGTTCAGTTATTTCTTGTTACATAAGAAAAAGAAACAGGAAATGACTAAACAGAAATCCAGAACGATCTCAAAGATGTATGTGACACTGAAATTTGACACACTTTAACTTCAATAAACAAAATGCTGAAGTCTTTGAAATGATTAGTTTTGTGAAATGAAAGAAGTTAAGGTGGAAGAAACTGACTCAAACTGGCATAATCTGTTAGTTCGACCTTAAATCAGCCTCCGAGAAACCATGGAAACTGTCCACCACAGCCTAAAAACTCAGCTTTTCTCCCTGCAAACACACACACACACACACACACACACACACACACACGTTTGACCCTCCTGTCCAGTACCCTGCGTGCTCCCCAGTGTCCTCATTAACCCAGCCTCGGAGGCCGCCATTCATCTCTCTGCTCCCGGCTCGTTGCCTGTAATAACATCCTCGCCCCGTCGCCTCGTTTAACTTTTTCAATTAAAAGAGGAGGATCGCTCTATTAACCCCGCGCCGCCTCCTGCAATTTTTCCAGCGTAACGTTGTTTCGGAAAGGGCCGCGGGGACGGGGCGGGCGGCCGTATTTCACCCCCGAAAACGGTGTGGGTCTCGCTGCGGTGACAGCGAGCGGCAGGCGCGGCGGTGAGTTATGGAGCCCAGGTGGAGAGGGCAAGTCGTACGATTGTGTCTCATCGGCAAGGAAAGGGGATGAAGGACGACGGGAACATGACGGGAGACTGCATGGGTCAACACCTGTACCTGTCGCTCTGCTTGTCTCTCATATTTTATCTGCCTTATCCTTTGTTTCCCTATCAGATTAATCTTCTTTTTTTTTATGCACATCTTCACATTTTGCATCTGTTTCTCCTCCTCTTCCTCTCCATGACTTTTAGTTTCAACACCACATCCCTGTTTGTCTTTGTTATAAACTCTGGGTCAGCCCGTCTTAGATGAGCTACACTCATTGAAAACGTCACCTCCTGATTACCTTCCTGACAGATGACATCACCACTGTGACATCATCATCATGCGTCCCACCCAGTCTGATGGGGAAGGTCACCTTGCTTTGGACAAACTGTCCATTTTTCCAAGAGAACAGTTTGGGCAGATTAAAGAAAACCTTGTTACTGGAGCTGAACTGTGAAGGTTAAAGTGTGTGTGTGTGTGTGTGTGTGTGTGCGTGTATGTGCGATGAAGTGTTACGTTTAATGTGTGAGGAGAAAAACTTGTGTTTAAGAAGCATCAAAAGAATACTTCCTCAGAGTTCTTCCTGTAGAGGATAATTCAGCCTCATCTTTGCTGCTGTTTGACATGGATGTTGTTCTGGGAATGAATAACTAAGTTCTGGAGGACATAAATGGGGATTTCAGTGTGTGTGTGTGATATATATATATATATATATATATATATATATATATATATATATATATATATATATATACACTTGTTACTATGTTACTAGCAGCTTGTCACAAAGCACTTTTCTTTAGTTGAATCTATGAAACATACTAACGATGACACACTCTGGCAGGCAAATAGTATTTTTGCACCAACAAGATGATTCCCAAAGAAATTACCTGCATATCTTGACATGGTGTGCACTGTGTCCTTACACAATGGAAAATTTAACAAAATAAGAAATGGCTGGCCTAAAACAAAAATCTATCTCCAGCGGATGAACAGCATCTGAAAATCATGTCCTTAAGAAAAAAAAATCCAGCAGAGACCTGATGCAGAACCTGAGAGATGCATCTGGACCTTCAGCTGTTCACTGAAGCCTCCTCAGAAATGGTCTCGGTGGAAGGGCGCCTGTCAGGAAGCCATTCTTAAGGAAGGGAAACGGGGAGGAAAGGCTGAGGTTTGCCAGATAACACGGGAAACGTGTGTGTCTGCAGCCATCTGTGAAACACGGTGGAGGCTCTGTCGTGGTTTCTGGCTGCGTTCCAGCCGCTGGTGTTGGAGATCTTTTTAAAGTTGCTGTAATTATGAACACAGAAAAGTACCATCTGGAAAGCATCTGATTGGCGGCAGCTTTAATCTTGGTCTATTTTTTTCTTAAATAGCAAAACAATCCCACATTAATCTAAACTGAACTACAGTCACACCATCTATATGTACTCAAACACACACATGCACACACACAAACTGTTTAACCTCCGCTGTATTTTACACAAACACACACACAGTTTGCCGTACAGCCATGCAATTAGGCTTTGGATCCATAGTAGCTGTGCCTCTATAGAGCCCAACATGTTGTCTATTGATTTGCCTGTGAGTAGAGAACAGACCAGAGGCCATGTTAAAGTAGGTGTGTGTTTGGGGGTGTGAAAAGGGGCCAAGCAGAATTAGTAAAGCAAAAGTATTTCAGATCAGTGATCGTCTGAAAGACTGCAGCTCTCTCAGAAACACACTTTGAAAGGTCGCTTTCTGCCTGCTGCTGTTTGTCTTCATTTCCTCTGCTTCTATTTTTACTCTGAATTCTACATCTCCACAGTTTTCCCAGCATCCTCCCAGGAACCGAATCCTGGCACTATCTTTGAAGCCTCAGCCTAAATGAACGAGGCACCGGGTGCTTTCAGCCAGCCGTGCTCCACCTATAAATCTAGGCAGATTACGCAGAAGGCCAAGAGTGTGGCGTCTCACAAATAACTTCCATCTTCTGGTGATGGCAGCGCATCACAGCCCACCGGGCACCAGTTAAAACGAAAGGAAATGGATATTTTAGGACAAATAACTTATTAATAACTAGGTTGCATAAATAACTATTTAAAAAATCATGCAGCAGTTCGCTTCGGATGAGTAATGAAACTTGGAGTGGGAGGTTACAGTGTGAGTCACCTTTGTAGTGGATTATTTTTTTCATGTGTTCTAATTTTCTCACAGGCTAAGATGTTGTTTTTATTTTGTTCTAATCATTAGAAAAATAATAGAAAACAGTTGTTGGACCTTCTTGGAGAGGAGGACGTCCAGGGTGCCGGATTGTTTGAGCACCGTGTCTTTGTGACAATTCTCAATCTTAATGATCAGTTTGGATTTAAACCTAAGAGTTTTGCTTCACTCTGCCGGCCGTGTTCACGCTGTGTGCGAAAGCATCATCGTTTCAGGTGTTAATGTCCGTCATCTGTGCCGCAGGCTGAAGGAGTTTGAGCTGTCAATCAGGAGCGCGGCATGTTTGGTTTATGAGGCTCTGCAGTACCTGTGAGGTGTGTGCGTGCGCGAGAGAGAACAAGCTAATTCCCTATCTGGGAGAGAGGGCATGGGAACGGGGCAATTTAATCAGTGCAAATAGAGCATGAGGGTCGACTTCACAAGAGGAGAGTGAGAGAGAGACACACACAGACACACACACAGTGGTAAATAAGCTCAGAAACATTTGTCAGTGTGATTTCTGCTTTTGTTTGTTGATCTGATGTTAATTTGCTGAACTCCTGAACGAGCATCACTTATTTCCACCCACCCACAGCTTTGGTGTCAACTCGTATCAGCAGAGAGGAAAATGAAGGATTTCCTTTGAGCTTTCATTGATTCATTTTGATCTTCTCGTGCTTTTTTTTTTTTTAACTCCATCAGCAGCTTTACTTCCCAGTTTAAGTTCTTTCCAATGAACACTGAGATGAGACGAGTTCTGGATCAAAGAGGTTTCATTTTTAAAAGGTAAATATTTTGTGGCAGTTTTTAAAATAAAATGACCCGAGTGAGAAGCCCATCAGGACCTGACTTTGGGAACAGCTGGTGTTACTGTAATATTCATTTTCTGACACCTAAAAAGCTTATGTAGGCTGAGGCCCCGTTTACACGACAACGGAGTGAAAACGATGTGATTTGGAAACGGGTGACTCGCACATGTGCACTATGGTTGCGAACGTCACAGTTTTCTGCGCATGCGTGAATTGATAAACAGCACTCGCGGATTCACGAGTATTTTTAATGGATTATTTGACAAATATTACGGCTTCCTGACAGATTTAGTGAGTGAAATTCTAGTTTTGGGGTTATTATTATTATTATTATTATTATTATTAGGAGTAGTAGTAGTTTGTTAGCATTGATTGGTAAATATCTGAGTCTATGCATTGCACCTTTATGAATACAGACTGCTAGCCAGATTTTCTAGTGTTAGTACTCCATTCTTTTATCCTAATACGGTCAGTTTTGGCTGTGAAAATCCAACATGGTGGCAGCCATGTGGCTAAAGGCCCTCTCACATGGGAAGCAGCATGCGCTGCTAAAACACATTGTTTTATAGCTTCTGCATCCAGCAAAATGCAGGGCAGCACAGGCACACTGGCCAGGAAGCACTCGCATTTATTGCAGTGTGATGTACATTTGCGCAGCCAATAGAAACGCAGAATGACAGGGGGCGGGTGCACATGAAGCCTGTGAGTGGCTACAAAATAAATGACGTGGTACCGGCAGAGCGGAGCGGTCGGCTAAACACAAATTTTGGGCTTTTCGTTCAACCTAGAGGTCAGCACGCTGTAGGCTGCTTCCTGTGTGAAAGGGCCTTAAATGCAGGTGGAGCCGATTATGATGCTGTGATGTAAAACTCTGCACATATGCAGTATGAGTATAACCTGCGAGGGGAGGAGAGCCTTTTTAAACTTTGTTTGATTGTTAATTATTTTATGCAGTTTTTATGTTCCAGTGATTCTTGTAAGTCTTCATCCTCCTCATTCAGGTTGGTAGGGTTTCCAAACAACTGGCTTCCAACATGGGAGACGTGTTTTTGGGTTAAACATACTAGTCGTGCTGCCCTTTCAGGAGCATCTCTGCCAATATTTTCTTAAATCAGAACACCTCAGAGGACGTGAATGCACAGTATTATGGAGACTTTATTATGTTTTATACATCTGAGAGTGTGGTGTGTTCTGCCCATGTGAAAGCAGGTGTTAGAAAGGTTAAAATGGAGGCAAGAATGGAGTGAAAACAAAAGAACCCCCAACAACAGCATCTGTGTGTTAGTGTGTACAGAGATGGGCTGAAAACAACAATGGATCAATAGGTTTACTGTGGCCTCTAGCCAGCGGCTTTAACACTGTGTGTCTGTGTGTGTGTGTGTGTGTCTCCTCTGCTCTCATCAATACCTCCATTCGGTTGGCCTGAGGGCCCCGGGCCCCCCACAGTGCTCACATTTATTTTTAGAGGGCCGACAGAGTTTCTCTGCGGGGAAGATCCCGGCTCCATGT
The DNA here is from genome assembly GCA_024447675.2 of Pterophyllum scalare. Lineage (NCBI taxonomy): Eukaryota > Metazoa > Chordata > Actinopteri > Cichliformes > Cichlidae > Pterophyllum > Pterophyllum scalare. The sequence goes on from JAMQGT020003421.1 coordinate 22,006, forward strand.
GTTTGGACCACAGCAGTACTGTATACAGTCAATGTACAACAAACTCACTAATGTATTTATACACAATCTACTGAGTGCAAGAAGTCGCACAAGAATTCAGGCGAGCTGGGATCTTTTGGGACAAAGAAAAGGGGATTTTTTTCTGATCAATCAAATATTAATTGGTTAGAGATGGTGACTCAAAGGTCACCCAAGCATCAGGTGCTCGTGGATGTCAGTTCCCGGTCATCTGGACGTTACCCTTTTAAAAACCGTGTCACATCTGCAAAGGGTGGGCCAAATTCTGCTGGATAAGATGGATGTAGCCACGTTGAGGTCATGCCTTAGTGTTGGGTTCCACATACATGAAGCTTCAGTAAGCATTTGGCCGCAACAACACCCCACCAGCAGACTCAGTTCTGGGCGATCCCCCTCAGCTGAGCTCATGTCCGCCCATTTCCCCGTGAGTTCCACTCCAGGGCTTGCCTTGAGATGTCTTTAGCTGGTTTCCGTAGAGTGTGATTTGGGTGATTTGAAAACCAGATGTGTCAAGAAAGTGGCAGCTCTGAGAGACTGCACACTCATTGGCTAATGAATTGTCAATCAAAAGTTTTTAGCCAACCACCATACCCTGGATAATACTCCTTTCTATACACCTAGAAATCTTTTTGCAACCACAGCTATCGCCCCCTGGTGTCCAGTAAAAATGTAGCCATAAGACAGTGCAACACCCAGAGCTCTACATTTCGTATGAAGTGGAAAAAACTATCCATGGAGGCCAAAAAGGTTTTCATATGAGGCTGTAAACATTCTTATTTCTGATATAAAGCATGAAATTTTCTCTCTCTCCAAAACTGCAGCTGTCACCCCAGTTCTAAAAAACCATTCATTTCTGCATATTTCCACCTACGAAACATAAATCGCCTCCGTCCCTCCCTCTCCTCACATACCACCTCCATCCTTGTTTACAGTCTCGTTACCTGCCCTATTGACTGCTGTAATTCCCTTCTATTTGGCCTCCCTCACAAATGCCTCCAGAAGCTTCAAATAGTTCAAAACTCAGCCGCTCGCATTATCACCAGAACCCCCTCATTTCACCACATCGTCCCAGTCCTACAGCAGCTCCACTGGCTTCAAGTTAAGTTCAGAATTCAGTTAAAAATCCTCCTGTTCGCATTCAAGGCCATCCACAACCTCGCCCCTCCTTATCTAGCCGAGCTTCTTCACATCACCTCCTCATCCCGCTCCCTCAGCTCTTCTTCCTCTATCGGCCTCACTGTTCCCCCTGCCCACCTCAGTACCGTGGGGAACAGAGCTTTCTCCTGCTCTGCTCCTCAGCTATGGAGCTCTCTCCCACCAGACATTCACAATATTGACTCTCTTCATATATTCAAATCATGATTCAAAACTTACCTGTTCCAAACTGCACACTCGATTTAGTTCCTTTGGTCATTTTAGTTTGTTGTTTGGGCTTTTTGTGGTTTGTCTTGTTTTCACCCCTTTAAAGTGTCCTTCAGTGTCATGAAAGGTGCTTATAAATAAAATTATTATTATTTAACATGGGAGTCAAAGGATTGACTCACTTTTCAACCCAGATGCTCATCATGGCACCATCGTCTGTGCTGGAACTCAAAAACCATCCATAAGTTCCCAGATTTCTGGGCGCCATCTTTTTGTGTTGAGAGTTGGAGCTTATTTTCTGCAGTTCCCTGGGGCTTTACACCTGTGATCCATCCGTGGTGGTGATATTTAACCCACAGTGTTGCTGAGCAAAGGTGAAATTGTCTGTTTTAAATAATATAACTCATTTTCTAATGTTCTTAAAGGTAGTCTTTCGTTCTGCAGGTTGCTCAGTGCGTAAATGACTGCTGAATAAGTCTGATAAGATGAGCAGCACCGTGACTTCTTTCAGTCTTTCACGTTTAACTCATTCTCTCTAACACACCCTCGCTCGCTAACACACCCAGTTTCACCCTGAGTGGCTCAGGATATTGCCTATCAACTGGAGCTTGATTAATTAGTCCTTAATTGGTTGTCATGTCACTGACCAATGGTGTGACAGCACCCCTGGGGGCCGGGTGATACAGAGGACATCAGAGTAGAGCGCGGGACAGAGAGCAAAAACACGAGTCCTGAAGGAGGATCGACGATCAGAAACATGATACTGAATCATTTTGGCTCCAAAATAGAAATTATGTTAATACGAGAGTGGAAAAAACCCCATATGTTTAAAAGAGCAACTTGACACTAAATCCATTTTCATTATATTTACAATGCTGAAAAAGGCACCAACAGCACAAACACCATCAAGAGGTTCAGTTTATTGACTTGAACAGGGAAAGGTTGAGGGCTAGCTGACTGTATCGACACGCCTGTCAAAGTGGCAACACCATAACAAAGAAATAAAAATCACTCGCTGTACAATTATCATTAAGGGATAAAGTAGCTACATATTCATGTATCTAAAAGTCTGTAGGTCAGTGCTCTATAAGCATGAATACCTGGAAAAGAAATTCTTGAACAAATCATCTTATAAACAGCTGAAATCACTTTGCCTCTGCTGGCCACTTATACAAAAGCCAGACCACTGCTACATGTAATTTCAAATCCGTATCATCTTGTACATTATAAAAAAAACTACTAACTCATGATGCCTGAGAGCAGGTAAAAGCAGGTAAACCTGATGAGGAGGCCCCTCTGTGCTCGCTCCAGGCTCAGTTTCTAAAAGCGGTGTCTATTTTTTGTCTTTAATCAGTGTTTTTATGCCTGTAATGAAAATGGCCCTGCAGGGAGACATAAAGTCTATTGAACTGAATTGAATTGTTCTTCTCTGCGATCTCTGGCTACCAGGCACAGACAGGCCGTTAATAAAAAGGCTATTTGTCAGTCTGTCAGCACTCGCTCCTCCAATCAATGAGGACTCTCCGAGTGTGTAAATGCAGCTGCGGGAGGACGCAACGCAGAGATGAGACGGCGAGGAGGCGACGGGAGTGTGATGGAAATGCGGGTGACACCACGATTTCCTCATGCAGCAATAATCTGATGGAAAGGATGAAATGTGCTTGCATTTATCTGTGCTTCCCGCACACGCATATTTAATAATTTTTCTTCACTGGTGTGAGAGACCTGTTAGCTTTAGCTGCAGACAAGCCCCCTCACTCTTATTTTGAAAATTCAGACTTCTCGTCACCTGTTTCCCGTACCAGCAGGCTGACCAGGTAGCCGTTGTCAGGAATCCTGCCTTTAAACCAGGTCAGGTCGTGTTGGTTTTGTTTGCCTCTCAGAGTTGATCTTTTACCTCCTGTTAATTCAAACTGCATTTACTTGAAAGTTAAGCTGAACCGTAAACGACCCCTCCTGTGTGGAGGCTGCGTGTGCATTCCTGGTGGATGTATTGAACAAAGGATTCTGCAGGCAGAAGGACGAGAGAGGGGCCACAGAGCGGATTCGTGGATATAATGAAGGAGGACCTGCAGAGGGTTGACGTGACAGAGGAGGATGCTGGGATACGGTGACGCCCTAAAGGGAGCAGCTGAAGGAAGAAGAGGGGGAAACTTGCAGCATACATCTCACCCTATCCCAACATCCTCCTCTGTCACCCTCCTCACGTCCTCCTTCGTTACATCTGTGAACCTCCTCTGAGGTCTTCCTCTTTTCCTCCTGCTGGCAGCTCCATCTTCATCATCCTTTGTCCGTTATATCCACTATCCCTCCTCTGCACATGTCCGAACCATCTCAGCCTTATCTCCTCAGGATTGTCTCCAAACTGCTCCTCCACAGTTTGTCTGTGACCCAGAGGAACAGGAACAAGCATTGTTAGCCTGGACGTTCCCAGACATTTCACTGGAGAACACTTCAAAAAGTGTGTTTTGGGTAAACTGTCGAGGGTCATAGGTGGCTGCTTAGAACAAGTTAGAGCATATGAAAAGTCTCCTTTTTTTTTATATCAGGCTCGTCTTCTACAGCGATTCCTTCTGGGCCAAAATCATTTTCTAGTAGTCATTTTTTTCAGACCGTCTGTGTATCATAGTTTGGACCAATCATATTATTTAAAAATCCTGAAGAAGTTTTTCAAAATCCTTAAAAGACCTGTTTTTTAACAGATTTATATATTTATTTATATGGTGGTGTAAAAGTTATTTAGTGGCTTATAAACATAATTTCTAAACCACAGAGTTCAAAGGTCTTCCAAATACTCGTCCGGCCACTCCTACAGATGCAACTGAAGGACATGAAATGAATTTGGCACATTTCACAATTTTATGATCCTTCTACACTATAAAATAAAACATTACAGGCATTAAAATGGAGAGAAATCAGTTTTAAATTGAAGGGATGGGCAGATTGAGGGAGCCGGGGCGAGGAGGAGGAAGAGTCGTCTGGAGAACAAACCGAGGGAGCCAAATCCCAGGAAGACTTTCTCTCATAATTAATAAATGAAAGATGTTGTTAGTGCATCTGATCAATAGAGTTGTTAGAGAGAGGGAGCGATTGATCGGGCCATGGGATGAAGGATGGAGGGATGAGGGGATGGAGATGGGGAGGTTGATGCGATTCGCTCTTGTGGCTGTTTCAAATTTTCACCCTCGTTGAGAACAAAGGAGTCTCCTGAGCCTCATCAGCACTGATAGACACTTAGCACCATCCTGACCTTAATGGGGGGGGAGCAGGAGCAAGGAGGGGGAGGAGAGCAATAAAGAGGCACCCAAACCAAATGGTGATTTTCCAGCTTGAAGTTAAATAAAATAAAAATAATTTGTTTTTAAAAGTTTCCTAACTTGTGAAAATATTTCCAAAACACATTATTTTTTACCTTCTTACATCCAAGTTTTCCTGAAAAATGTTTAAATTGTATTTTGAGAACCACTAGATTTTTTTTAAATTTATTTATTTATTTTTTTTATAGTCGTGAAAACGTTTTTTACTGGACTTTGAGTCCACCCCTCACTGCTTCCACAGGAACTAAAGAATAAATAGCAGCTGATCATCTGTGAGGTGTGAGGCCTCCTATGAAAGCAGCAGTTTGCTGGTCTAGAGCTTTCAGGAGTGAACACCCCAGCATACTCAGACCGTGCAAAGAAAACCCGAGAGCTTCATCTGAGAGAGAACGGGCCTCAGTTAGCCTGACTGAACGAGTATGGCATGTTTGGAAGGAGGGAAACATGGCAGCTTAAGTCCACAAGGCTCCTGAAACAGTGTCCTGACAGACTGAAACAAAGCGGAGCTGTTCGAACATGATGCTCAGCACCACGTTTGGAGGAAGTCAAACTCAGCACATCAGCAAAAACATTTCAAGCACGGAGGTGGAGGCCTGATGATTTGGGCTTGTTTTGTAGCCACTGGGCGCCTTCCCGTCGTTGAGTCGACTGAACCGCTCCGAATGCAAAATATTCTGGAGTCAGATCTGAGGTCATCTATCCGACAGCTAAAGCTGGTTCTACACGCTGCTGGATCAGGGGTGTAACAAATTATTTGCTTCAAAGGGTTTGGCTTTGTACCCATCATGAGGGGGGGTTTCTTTTAAATTACTGCTTCAAAATTACACTACAACCACATTCATGAAACAATATTACAGATGAGAATATGCACATTTATGCATATTTATTTATAAAGACCCTCTGCTCTACTGCAGAGTTTATGGTTACCTTATTGGGCTTCAGTTGTTGTAGAACTCGATCAGAGTTTTAAAAAACTGACTTTTTTTTGAGGACGACAAACCAACCATGAAGCTCTGAGACCTCTGAATAACCCTCTGAGATGGCAAAGATTAGGGCGAGGACATTTCTAAATCTGGGCCAGTTTGCAGCGCTAACGATTAATCTAGCCATCGTGATGTCATCCTTCGGTTAGTTAAGTCCTGTTGTGAAGCCTCCAGCTGATCCATCTTGGTGCTAAAGCATGCCCTGTTTTATCTTCCGTGGGAATGGATGGATCAGAAGGTTGAATCAGAAGGTGGGGATAAGTGAGCAGCATGGATGTTTAGGTTGGAGGACTTGTTTTGGTGCACACGTGGAGTCACTAATGTGTAGCTGGGCATACCGGCACTCGCGGAGGAAGCCCTCGAGGCAGGTCGGCTCATCACAGAGGGTCCAGAACCAAATACAAGTTCACAAGCAGCAGTTTAGACCGCTGTCCTTCAGCCTTCTGTGGGTCCAGTGGAGAAAGAGTCTGCAGTGTGGTTGTTTGTCCATTAACAGCTAATAGCAGCTCTGTTTCCCCATTATCACTAATGGATGGAACTCTCTGGACACACACACACATTCACATATATACAAAATCTGCTGGGACCATTACTTACGCTCTCATTCCCATGCTGTCAAAATTAGCCATGTAACGTAAAAACTACACACATACACACACAGAGCTCTCTAAACGTCTCAGTGGACAGGAAGTGAGGGCGTTATGGCAAACAAGGAAGTGTTTCCCGCTGCAACCAAAGAGCTCGGTGTCTGGCCCGCCGACCCGCCCGCTTCACTTCGCCTGTAAACTGTTCGTGTGATGTAATGATGAGACGAAGCCGAGGGAATCTAAAGTGCCTGTTGACTGTTTTAATTGGCTTCTCACCTCTCTCCACTCTGCCATCCATCACTCACCCATCCATCCATCCTCTTGCTCTTCTCATTTTTCCTTCCTCGCACTCATCTTTCCCATCTTTATTTCCCTTTTAATGTTTCCTTTCTGACATTCCTATTTGAATTACCCCACCCTGCTTTCTTCCATCTCCCCGTTTTTCCTCCATCTATTCTTCCATCCTTCCTTCTCCAGGAATAAATCATGTAGCATTTTTATTTATTTTTTATTTTTTTGATGTCCTGTCTCAGCACAGTTTTGTTCCATTCTTCACACTTCAGATTACACCAGGAGCACTTCAGAAGTGGCGCATTTAGTCTGTAGATGGTCTTTTATTTTGAAAATGTATCCAATTTCGTTCTTGTTTCTAACTTTTTGGAGTATTCCCAGGTTACTCCGACATCCCCACAATCTTTTCCTTCCTGTTTCCTCCTTTTCTTTCCCTTCTTCCTTCATCTAATCATTCTTTTACCTGCAGCATCGTCTGCTCCATTCATCTATAATCTCACTATACCATATTTCATTTTTTTTCTCCTCTTCCTGTATTAACATTATTTATTTTTGCTGTTGGTGACCAACTGGCCACCCCGAGGTTGAGGATGCAACACAGCTCAACCTTTGGCAACCACTTCTGAGCAGAAGGCAACTGCCTAGGTCAGCTGGTGGGAGGCAGCCTGTCTCCAATCGTGACACAACTCGGACCAACTGCAATCCCTCTCAGGCAACTGGCAAATGTTTGGAAATAATTGCCATCTAATTCATAACTACAGACAGACTGCAAACACGATGCAATCAGTCAACTCGTCTGCAACCCTTCTTTTTGCACTCTTTCAACTCAAACTGTAACAATCGTTTCAAAGATAACGAGATCACAAGTTCAATGCACGAGGTCACGATCATTTTGGTCTCCAGCCCCAGCTTCCCCTCAGTGTGACTGTAGCAAGAGGATGGATGGAAGGCTGGACAGCTGTTCATCAGAGGTCCTCATGTCGTGAAGGACACAGAGAAGTGACGCTGTGTGCATCATGGTGTGCAGCTCTCCTACAGAAGAGACCCACACAGAGTAGTTTTGTGGTTATTTGGCCACTGTGATATTTGTGCTGTCTCTTTGTGGTCATCCTGCCTCTGCTTCTGGACTTATTGCTCCTCCTTTTGGTTGTTTGGTTTCTCTTTAAAGTCACATTGAGTTTCTTTATGGTCATTTTGTGCCCCTCTGTGGCTACTTTTGTTTCTCTTATCATTCTTTCCCCTTTTGTGGCCTTTTTTTCTTCTCATTGTGATCATTTCTTTGTGGTGTGTTCGGTTGACTTTGCAGTAGGGTAGGTCTGTCCTCACACCAAAGTCACTGGTGTGTTTATGGGCTCTTTGCCAGGTTTTGTACTGTAGGATTGTGGGAAAATATCATTCTTCTTTTATTCTTCTACATAAACCCTTAAACCACGTCTGAGGTCTCACACAGACCTCAGAAGATGCCTCAGACGAAGTGAGGGCAGGTTGAGATGTCTTTAATTTTCCTAAAATGTCCTCAATCCCAATGTCTGAAACTCAGACACGCACACACACACACACACACACACACTCTCAGACACAAACACACACTAGCACAGACTCTTCCAGTCCACTGCTCCTCTCTCTCCAATCAATGCAATATTAATGAGCCACAGCCATGCTGGCTACACAAGGCGGGGTGTGTGTGTGTGTGTGTGTGTGTGTGTGTGTGTGTGTGTGTTTGTAAGAGAGAGAGCGAGACGGCTGATCGCTGTGCTACCATCTCTCTGTGTGTGTGTTTGAATGTGTGTGTTCATCATGGTGTGCTACAAGTGTGTGTGTGCGTGTGCGTGTGATAATGTGTGTTCGTGTATTTGTGTTCAAGTGAGAGGATATGTGTGTGTGTGTGTGTGTGTGTGTGTGTGTCCTTGACACTGACGGAGTTCTAGCCTTAGGCCTGTCCTTTAGCTTAAGGGAACACACACACACACACACACACACACACACACACTTTTCCCATTCATCCTGTCCCTGACCCTTTAACCTCTTTGTGTTCAAACCGTTCAAACTATAAAACAAAAAATCTATTGCTTATTCAATGTCAGACAATTACAGATATTAATTCTTCAGGTCGTCTTTTCTGTTGATTGATTTTTGAGCAGAAAGTGACGGCCTGGCGAGGTGCAATCATGAGTAATAAACAGCTGTAAACAAACCACCGTAGCACATCCCACCACAGGATGCAAAAAATACAAAAACCTGTGACACACAAACCGCCTCTGAGAGTCCAAACCTCTGAAACATCTATGAAGTAAGACTGCTAAACAAATCAAACCAGCAGCGAGGTGACTGCACTCAGTCCGGGACTGGTGGGAATTTAGGGTTTACCAGGTGCACCGCCGAGGGTTAGCCACATGCTTCAAACCAAGTCTGCTAGCTGTGTTAGTTCTGCTGCAATAAGGCTTCTATCTGAGGTGGCTGATGAGCCAAACCTCAACTGCCTTGTTTGGTTTTCATGCACTCATTAGGGATTACCTTACTTCCTGTATTTGTAGACCTAAAATTTTGTATAATAGTATATGATTAGACAAAACTGATTCAGCCACTTATTACTATTACGAGTTTAGCTGGACTTGTTAAAGTCTTTGGATCCCTTACAGGAAGAAAAAAATCACAATAATATGACTCTGGTTGTAAACTGTCCTTTAAAACCGAATTCTTCTCAGAAATCATCAGAGGTGGAATATCAGTTTTCCTAGGTCTGATTTATAGGCTAAGAGGTTTTATTTTTCAAGGCTCTGATGCCTCTTTAGGATATTGTGCCTAGATCCCACTGAAGTGGCCCTCAACCCTAAATCTGAGGGGATAATGTGTTTGCTAATTGGATTAGTGGCTGGATAATCCATAATAATCTGATGAGCTCTCAGGACTTAAAGGATAGTTCTGGTTTATTTCAACCTGGTGTGTTTCCCATTGATGTGGGAAACTCACCAGGTTTCTTCTCTCCAAAGAGAACAAGCTTCAACAAGCTTCTACCATAATCCTGGCTGGATATTTGACCACTCTTCTTGGCAGAATTGGTAGAGCCTATTTAAACTGATTGGTTTCCTGACACAGACCCAACTTTTTCTCCACAGGTTTTCCATAAGGGTGAGGTCAGGGATTTGGGAAGGCCATTCCAGAAGCTTAATGTTGGCCTGCTTTATCCAATCAAAACCAGGTTTGATGTGTGTTTGGGGTCATCGGCCTTTTGAAATACCCAGCTGTGCCAACCATCTACTTTCAAGGACTTTCAAATTTACCCTTTGTCATTGAGGCCAAACAGCTCAATCACATCTGACCATCAAACTTTTTGGCTCGTCCATGTGGGCAGCTGCCAATGTCAGTCAATCCTAAAGGTGTCAGTTTTGGAGCAGGGGCTTCTTTCTTGGTTGGCACCTTCTCAGTTCATGGTGATGCAAAACTTGCTGTTCCAGCAGTTTCCAGTTCGTGGCAGGCTTGAGCCTTGATGGTTCCTGGGTTGCTCCTGAACATCCTAACCAGCTTCCAGTCATCAGGGTGACAGTTTGGGTCTCCTTCCAGACACATCTAAATAACTTGCTTACCATTGTTTATGGAATTGGTACTGGAATCTGCAGTTGTTTAGAAATGGCTCCAAGAGACCTTCCAAAGTTGTGTGAATCTATAATTTTCTGTTAATGAGAATTTAATTGTCATTGGCCTTGTCAAGTTAAGACACTGTAGAACCTTCAGCACCACTTAGTAAACTGAGTGTGTATATATTTGAGGTTGAAATTAGCGAAAATATAAAATCACTTCAGTCTTGTGTAAACAGTTCTTGTTTGTTGACGTTCATGCTCATGAGTGTATATAATCTTTTAACCACAACTGTAGCTTCATGTACAAACTAATTCATTTTAACTGGCTCCATTATTTCTGTCCATGTATACAGGACATTGATTAGCCAACCTTTCTGTAACATGAGCTAACCGTTCAACTCCGTGGGCGTATAATTCCACGATCTCATTTTAGCAAGTTTGAATTTTCTGCTGGTGCCCACAAAGACTGAGAGGCAGAAGCTTTTAAGGTGTGAGCTAACGCACAAAAACAAGCGTGAACTAAAACCAGATCAAACTGAAATGCAGAATTACATTTGTTGACCTCTGAATTCTGCTGCAAACGCTAAGCAAATAGAACAGAAAAAATACTCATGTTTGTGTGTGGTTTCAGAAGAAAAGAGCCCGACAACTTCCCAGAAAACTGCCCAGTATGTGGAGATAAAACTGGCGCAGCTGCAGCAGAGCAGAGGGTCTAAACTCAAAAAGATAAATTTGCAACAACATGCACATTTTCACTTTGTGATTCCACTGCTGTTAGCTAAGCTGCACGATACCTCCATGCTTCATGTTTTTAAATTCAACTTTAAATCCATATTTTTACATTCTGGAAAACAAACTGGTTTTAAAATCAGCACGTTCAGTCTCCATTTCCCCCGTTTTTAAGACTCCAACATCAAAGCACGTCAGAGCAGAGAACAAACAATAAAAGCAGCAGAACAACAGAGTTTCCTTCATTCCTCTTTCCTTCCCTCCTCTCTTTCTCCCTCTCTGCAGTAATCACGTCTCTCCCTCTCCGAGCGTCCAGCTGTCTGTCCGGGCTCCGGGTGTATCGATCCTTCCTCTCTCACCAATCTCCAGCCTTAACCAGTCGATGCTGCTGCCGGTCACATCCTGCACGCCGCCGTCTCTCCTGCTCGGCTTCCGGCTTTAATAGACCTGAGGAATCTGGTGTGGAGGCGATTTACAGCCGTCAGATGACAACCTCGCTTCTCCTCGATGTGTCTGCTGCTGACTGGGGTTTGTTATCTGTTATTGTTTGTTGTTTGCTGCTCACTCTGAGGTGAAATTACAGACTGGCGTGAGGGTGTTTCAGATGTGGTGGCATCACAGAATTGACATTTGCCATTTAGCGGAGGGGAAATAAATCTTTCCTGCCTCGCTCCCTCTGGACTTTGTCTCAAGGATTTTCCATTTGTGAGGCCCTCTGTGAAGAAGTGCTGTGCTGTTTCTCACCAAAATTTTAGGGCAACTTCTACAACCACAGTTTTATTCTTTTCATTTTTCTAAAATATCAGTCAGAATAATGTCTTGCAGTATTTTGGTTTAGATTCTTAGAAAGGACGACACTCCAGGAGACTCTGGAAAGATTATGTGTCCTCAATATTCCCCTGGGAGAGCTGCAGGAGGAGGCCGGGAAGAGTGCAGTCTGTTCATCTACTTACAGCTCAGTCACAATACAGTAAAAATAGAATGGCAACATCCTTGCAATTGGTCACCTGCTGTTTGCATTGAATGTTTTTTTTTTCTTCAGAGACCAGTTGCAAGTAGTTCTGGTGACCACCTGATCTCCCAGAGGTCTAGAGTTTTGCACCCTTTGACCACTTTGAATGCAAGGCGATTGCACAGGTTGGCTGGTGGGAGGCCACCTGTTTCCAAACAGCAGTCACTGCAGTCACGCTCAGACAGATTGGCAAAGGTGTGCGTTTGATTTGTAAATGCAGACAGATCTGAGTCGGTCTGCGCAGATGAGCGCAGCTCGTCGTCGTGTCGCTTTGCATTAGCAGACTCAACTTAACTGGTTTGCAACTAGTTGTATTCTGGTATTATTCCTAGATAAAAGTAAGGCCGCTGAGGATTGCCTGTGTCATTTTGCAGCTAAATTGCCATCCTGCAGCAACAACGTCATTGTTTGGGGGGAATTTCTGAATTTCAGTTTCAGATCTCTGAGGTTCTGGCTGGACTCTAAATGTAAATATTTAATGTGAAATTTTGTCTAACCTGAATTTCTGCGTATGTAGTAGCAACAGATTGGCAACACATTTGTGATTTTCACCCATTTATCACAGTTATTTGCCCTATTATCACAGATTGTACATAACTGACCTCAGTGAATAGCAGACTGATAGCAGACTGGTTGCAGACTGATTCTGTCTTATGTGTTTTATTGCACCAAAGTCGCTTTGAAAATGGTAACTTGCAGGTTGCTGTAGACCTGGTCCCAATTTTTGAAGCAACCATTTCAAAGGCAAGTTCATTGAAACATAGTTGCAATGACTGTGCTCGCACTGCAGTCTTCAACCAGTACCCTTCAATATTAGAACTGTAGCATTAAAGGACTTGAACCCTGATCAGCAGCGATGGATGGATGGATGGAAGGAAACCTCTAAGGTGAACTCTTTGTTTCCACTTGTTCAGTTAGACTGCAAAAAGGTGGATATTGGAACAAACCGAAGCTTCTGTGAATTGTGTTGCACTTTGCTTGTCTATTGTTGCTTTGGATAGGCAAAGTTTTCACATCTTCTAAGTTGCATCAGCAACTGATGAACACAGTGTAAATATACATCAGCAGAAGTAAACATATTTTGGAAAACAACTGCAACTTAATTATGCTTTGTGCATGGACTCTTGGCAACATTCCCACCAATGAGTCAGTTAATATGAATTACTATGCAAAGTAATATAGCATGTGGTAATATTCCAGTTTAAAGTTGCACTAAAAGGCGCCGCATTAGTGATTCTTTAGCACATCCTCACATTGGTGAAAACAAACTCCTCGACTTAGCTGGTGTGAACTGGAGTTACAATGTTTCCCTCCTCTTCCTCAGTTCTTTCCTGCATGTGGCTCACAGGCTGAAGCCAGTCGCCTGTCAATCATCTGAGATGTGATTATAAGCAGCAGCTCAGACACATGGAGCGGATGCTGCACCACAAAACCAATTCATCTCCCATCAGCTGCTCATAAACAGTCCATCGATAGCCTCGCTGAGATCGTCTGCGTCCAGAACGAGTCCACAACAACTCACGCGTTGTCGGGGAGTCATTTATTGACGTGCGCGGATATGAAATATTTATCATCAAGCAGCTCTTAGTTTGGAAACTTGATCAATCGTTATACCCTCCGGTGTACAAATCACGGCGGTTAAGAGCGGAATCGTACCGACGCCTTTGAGACATCAAACACGGGAACGTATTGATCTAATTTTTGAAATGGAGCATGAACCTGATGCGAACAGGGACACGGGAGGTTTTCTGCTGCCTCAGACTACGAATCTAAAAATTATATTATGCTTCGCAGCAGTGGGAGGAACAGTTTGTTTCTCTCTGCCTTTTATCAACAGGTCAGTGATTCAGGAGGCAAGCACGGACATGTGGTGCTTTGCTCAGGGACCGAGTCGGTACATGTGCCACACACACACAGAAGCTTCAGCTTTCAGTAAATGAGCTTCGTTTCACTTTAGCGTGTTCTGGTGTTCACGGTGCCACGCAAGTTTACAAAGACGGCAGAGATGCTCAACAAGAACAGAGCTCCTTATACACCACTGCACATGAAGTTTTTCAAAGTAAAGTTGGGACGTGTGGGCTAAGGGCATGATCCAGAAACCAGCAAATCTGGATTCACTGACATACAGGTGATGTCTACAGTGTTAGAAAGACACGATTATTTTCCCATTGAAGTGTTTTCAAAGTGTTCCTTTAATCAGAAATAAGGAGAAACTCAACAGTCTGCTGTAACCTGCAGCTGCTGAGTTGTAGTACTCAGAGTGTCAGCACTGAGCACAAACAGGTAGAGTATAAGCCCTGAGGGGAAAACACGGTTCAGCCGTTCTATCAGCACTCGTTTGAAGCTAAAGGCAGAGCTGAAAGGCTGTTATTGTCTGCTGCTATCTTTTATTTTTCCAGAAAAGACACACTTTGTCTGAGGCGCACACAGAGCCCAGAGCTATAGGCCAAGATCACTGTTTGTTTTCTCCTGCTTACACAGGCATTCATGAGCACACAGTGCATTAACTGGTCAACTTCAGCATCACAGGTTGTATATGCTTCACTAAAGCTAAGCAGCTCTGTAATTTAACTTAGGACAAATAGCTGCAGTCATGAGGCTGTTTCCACTGCGGGGGAATGTGTATTCCCTCATCAGTTGCTGAGCGGTTGGATCCATCCATCCTCTCGAGGGTCTGCCAGCCACACAGACAACCATTCACACCTATTGGGCAACCCCAGTAAGTGCATGTCTTTGGGAGGAAACTAAAGGGGAGAACATGCAAACTCCACACAGAGAGAGGGAGGCCCGGGCCAAGGTGGAATCGAACCCAGGCCTGAGCGGCAGGTTGTGTGTGAAACTGATTGCACACAGTGCTGCACTGTTTGCTTTGGTCACCAGCAGACTGTCGCGGTCGCCTTGAGTTTGCATGGAAGACCCCAACTCGTCTGCAAACACCAGCTCTCACTAACTAGCTGTGAAACACAAACTGGAAACGGAGTTCCGCTCTTTAAACTTTTACTTTTTGTGACGCTTTTTCAAGCTTCACTGCCGCTGTGGTTCCTCAGTGTTTGCAGACAGGTCGGCATCTTCCATTCAAACTACAGGCGTTAACAACAATCTGCTAGCAAACAAAGCACGAGGTGGTTTTTGGTGCAGCACTCTCTTTGCAACCCATTTTATCCAGGGACAGCCAGCAACCACTCACCAACCAGCAACCGGTGGTTGCAGGGGTCTCTCCAGTCGGTCTCCAGGCCTGTGTGACTGCACTGAACCAATCAGCGAGGGTTTCAATGAGCGGAGAGTATGTTACACGCTGCAGTCTGCAACCACTTTCAACATGGAGGAAAGCATCATTTTAAATTCGCAAAGCTGCCGTCGCTATTGCGTCCCGTATGTTGGGTTTCACCGCAGTGGCGATGCCGGCCATTTGTTGCTGTCGTTTGTCGCTCCCCGTGTGTCGAGCCCGTAAGGCAAGGCACCCCAGAGCGAGACTAAGCTTTACATCCTTTACATTACGGTTTGTCCCAACATTCCCTCTCCCATTCTTTGTGGTTCTGATTGTGGAACCACAGCCAACCAGAATTCCAAAAGGAACCTTTTGGAAAAAGTTCCTCAGATCAAAAGTTTCAACCTGCTCCCATCCAAGGGGGGGGGCGCATAATGCCATCTGCTCAGATGCTGCCCGTGCCGCAGATACAGCGCCCTTTATCTGTCTGAGAATGAATGCAAGTCTAACCTCCTCTGTTCTCCGCCCTCGTCCTAACCCTACAGCTTGTAGGAGATAAACACTCACGTGGTTCCATTTTTGATCTCGTTGCTCGGCACTTAACATCGACTTTCCTTCGTATCCTTAAACGTCGACACCGGAGGACTTTGTCCCATGTTTAAGTATGCATGGATATTTTCTCAGGATTAAAGCGAATTTAGCAGGTTGATGGCTCTGATGTTCAAATGCGCTGCTGTCAGGACGCTCGGGGGGAGGGGGGGATAAGTGAACTACTTAAAACTGTTTGTAAGGATAAAGATCTGCGAGTAGGCTGCAGTGAGATGTTTAAGGTTAAATCTGAATTCAAAACACAGGTTGGGGAGAAAACCTCAGGAGATGATTTAGGGGTAAGATTAAAGGACTAGTGTGTGTGCGGGGGGGGGGTGATTAATTAAGGATAAAACATTTTCTGGACTTTTAAGACTTGGTTTTGGTTTACGAGGTTCAGATAACGGATTATATTAACAGGGGTCCTCACAAGCTGTGTGTAGAGAGAGAGGGACTGTACGAGGAGTTACTGGGACTGAACCATCTGTCCTCTCTTAACACACACACACACACACAGACTGATGCAGTGACACTCTGATGCACAGAGGAGAGGTTAAAGGTCAAAACCCTGGAGGGTCAGAGGACGCGTGTGGAAGCGAGATGGTCTAAATAGACCACATGTTTTTGAGGCAGACGTGCATAGAAATAAAAGTTCCTGTGATGAAGGTTTATTCTTGTTTGGAAACAGGTGGAAATGTTCCGTTTACGGAGTTTAAAACCCTGCAGCTGACCCCTCCTCGACGGACGAGGTCAGTTCGAGCTCCCTACAAAATATGGCATCTGGCAAATTTCCCATGTAATCTTTGTAATAAACAGGACTTTAAATTTACTCCAAAATTTAGGGATTCTGGATTAAAGTGACTCAAATGCACTGGATGAATCACAAAACATCTGGAGCCTCATTTGTATTTATGTGAACGCACCGGCCATGAGCCTGGGTCCATCCTTCAGGTCCACCTTAAAGCAGATGGGCTACACCGGGTGCCGCTCCGGTCAGTTAAGAGCAGGAAATGGAAGCTATAATTTGCACAGGCTCACCAAAACTGGACAATATAACAGTGAAAAAAAGTTGCCTGTTCTAGTTCATCTCCATTTCTGCTGCAACACTCAGATCAGAACTTGGTATAAACATGAAAGCATGGATCCGTAGGCGCAGGTCTATTACTGGCCCCTAATCTGAAACACCTGACTCTCGGGGTAAACCAGACTAAGAGCTGATGGAAACATCTGCACATGAGAAAAGTAAAAACTTTGTCCTGCATGGATTTAAGTGGAACTGATGAACTTTTCTTTGCTTTCTGTATGATGAATAACGAGGTCATTCCACAGAAGGCAGGAGGTTTACGCTGCGCTCGATGGAGAAAAGCCTCCACGCCGGCGGATGAAAGGAATTAAGCGAAGCAGGGAGGAGGAAGGAGGCCTAAATTTGCTGCATAAGTAATTTTTGATCAATACATAACATTAGAAAGTTCTTTCATCAAGAGAAGAGAAGAGTTCATCACTGTACGCGGTCAGAACACTGCAAGAAGTGAGCCGAATTCATTAGAACCAAAACTGATGGCCCGAACATCTGGATGTGACACCAGCTCAATATAAACAGCTGATTATTGTCCAGTACTCGTCCCTGCATGCACTTCCATAAATAACAAGTACTGATATGTCTCCTGACCAAAGCTTTGGTCCTCTTAACATTCTCAGCTGTGACTGTTGGCAGCGATGGTAGCAAATTGCGTGCTAGCCGGGCAAAAGTACTTATTTTCTTGGTTTATCCAACGTAGATGTTTTTAATATTACATAAATGTCCTTAAATAGGTTGTGGAGGAGAAAAAACGTCTAACTAAATACTGTGCGGCCCAGAAATTAAATGCGTTGCAGAATACTCCTTTTAACTCGCACAAAACGTGTATTCCCAACTGGTTGGCAGTGGTTGTTGGAGGTTGTTGGCGCTTACTGGACGAAATTGGTTGCAGAGGTGCTGCACCAAATGCTATTTTGAGTCCATGAATACCTTCACACAGAGTACATCTACTATAAGAGCTCAGATGTGCACTCAAAACAGTCAAAAAGTTGAGTGTGTAGCATAGTACGCTTCCCACACTCGGAAGTTGCTATACTGGCAACATAACAGAAAGAGAGGGACCGATAATTATAGCCCATAGATGACTCACTAGTTAGTCACAGCAGACTGTGTATAAAATACAGATGTAGCCACCAAGCCATATTTTAGCCCAGTCACAAGGCAGTCCTCCTTTATTGGCCTTCTGGACAATAATGGGAGCCATAATTTCCAAAATAAACATCTCATTTTATTTAATAAGAGGTTGGACTGGCAACTGAGGTCATAGACTCACCTGGAAATTATTTATTGAGAGCATAAATCAAGGAAGAAGAATGTGGTTTTTCCTATTGATGTCTATACAAAACAGCTGTCTATTTGCAACCATGGGGTTGCCCCCTACTGGTCAATAGAAAGAATGCAGGTTAAAGGGATTACATCCATACTTTATACTGTCTCTATAGGTAAAATATGCACCCATAAATTAAAATATCAGTCTTTCAAGGCATGCAAAAATATGTATTTCATGTTCTTTGGTTGATTTTTAATAATTTTAAAAAGAAAAAAAGGGAACAAATATTTGAACTTCCACACAAAAACATGGTGGAAAAAAGAGAACGTAGGTTTTCTTACCAGAATATTTTTCTTTATTTGACAGTAAAATCAAAAGCTAAAAACATCTCCGGGCTGCGTAACCGTGTGTTTGCTCATCTCTGATCTCCTCACCTCGTTAAAACACCATCCACACATCCCTCCACAATCCCACAAACCCTCGTCTTAACTGCCGTTAGTAGCGTTAAGCCGGCTCTAAGCTGCGGCGCGGCTCGACGCTGAATTGATAATTGAAAAGTAAAGCGGCAGCGATTAATATTTGACAGGGTTGTGATTTGGTTTTTTTGGCGGGGGGGGGGCGCTCTAGAGGAGGGGCCGCCGGCTCCTGCTGTTGATGTGAGAAACCCCGGTGAATCAAAGCTCCGACTGGGCTCTCGAGGGTTTCTCTCCCTCTGTATCTCCATCCCTCCATCCTTCCCTCGCTTGGCCAGGTTTTAATGCCTACCTGAGGGACCGAAGGGGAGGGAAGCCGAGGTTCTCTGACTCCACGTCGATACTTTCTCTCTCCAGCTGAGCAGAATCACAGCCTCTCTGCTCTTAACTAATCGAAACCTGAACCTCTGCTCCCCCCACTGAACTCCCTCCTCTTTCTCCCCTCGCTCTCCCTCCTCATCCTCGCCAACTTTGCCCAACAAACTCCGAGCTTGTCGGAGCTAAACACACACACTGTGCTGTTTTTGATCTCCTCTTCGCTCGGCACTTAACATCGACTTTCCTTCGTATTTTCCTTAAACGTTGACGCTGGAGGACTTTGTCCCACGTTTAAGTATGTGCGGATACGTTCTCAGGATTAAAGGGAACTCAGCAGGCTGACGGCTCCGGTTCTCAAATGTGCTGCCGCTGCCGTCAGGAAGCTGAGATACGGGACGATGAGAGGACTGCTTTGACTGTTTGTAGGGATAACGAACTGCAAGTGAACTGAAATCTGAAACACTGAAGAACTGAGCAAAATGAACTCTGAGAGGTCTAAATTATCATCGCTGATGACTCCAGATCCAATCAGAATTTTTCCCAGTCTGGGTGCTCAGGGATCGATGTGAGGTTGGAGTATTCAGCAGTGATGGCTTGGGTAGTGTGTTTTAAGGTTTACTTCACATGATCACCAATATTAAGAAAGCTGTTGTTGTTTGATCAGCACTAATAAACTGAAGGGGGGAAAAAAGGGTCAACATTTCAGTCATCAGCAGTTTTGTGTAAAACTGGATACACATGAAACACAAGTTTGTGCTTTAAATAGATCCTAACGCTGTAATACATGCTTATATGTGAGGCACCGCCCCCCCTGAACCTGATGCAAACAGTCACCTGTTGGAGCTCCTCCTCTTGGTACCTCCATCCTGTCAGCTTTCCACCAATCAGAGACGGCGCTCTCGTGGACGAGGCTGCTGCACGCCGACAGCCCGGTCTCAGCATCAGTCACAGCACGGTGGCGATGATGATGACGATGATGATGATGGAGAGCACTAAACCAGTTCTGAGGCACACAAATGAGTTCATGTGTGTTCAGGAAACATGACTTAATCCAGTCTGACTGAAACCAATCAACAATAATCAACAATAAATTCATCTGTTTATTTATTCAGTTCACCTATTTTTACTGCCTTTTTATGCAAATGAGCTTTTAGAGCCGTGTTGAACTTTTTTCTGAGTCACTCAGGTTGTTACACGTCTCACATGATTCACAGTTTGGCCTCAACATTTACACTAAAGATGAACCCATCATAAGACCACTCATGACACCATCTAGTCAAGCACAACCAGCGGTATTAACGACGTGAAATCAAAACAACCCGTCACAGCTGTTTCTCTTTCATCGTGTAGTTTACCGACTGCTGCATAAAAACCTCCGTAGCCTTTAGTTTGACACGCTCTGCAGACTTCATCCTTCCCAAAACTGGGAGCTCACCTCCATTATCACCAGTAGGCAGCAGTTATAATATCATTTAATAGTTACAACAGTAAAAAGCATCCTGCACCTCTCATGGTAAATGTAACTTTAATGGCTGATTTTGACTTTTTAAAAGCCAAACCTGTTGACTCCATCTTTTTTTTTTTTAATCTATAAATTTCATAACCTTTGCGTTTGCTGCAGATCTGCACAAAGTTGCATGCTGTCAAATTTGCTTCAAAAGATGATGCAAGTACTGATTTCAGTGTGTAAATCATATCTGCTGGAACTTCTGGGGTTGATTATGATCTGGATTAATTGATTTGGACAGCTGGGACATTTTTGGACTAAAGGACGTTATTGAGCACGTGCAGATTGCCTTTGTACTGTAGCAGTCTGTCAGCATCTCTGAAGCAGTGTTTGGCTTTCTATTTGTTAAAAAATGGGGGGGGGGTCATGAATCGATGCAGGAGTCCTGGTCATGGTGACCTGATAAATATTTACGCTGCACAAACACAGTCTGACCAAAATATGAAAACCTCAAAGACGTAAACATTAAGAGGATTTCTGCAGTCGCTGCTGCAGAAATCCTCTCTGCTTAGGAAACTTTTAGAGCAGGTGTTTGCATTTTCAGCGCAGGACACGTGACAAAATCTCAGAATGAGTCCTACCAGGTTCAGATATGAGTGAGAGATCCAGCTTTAGTTTATAGTTTGGGCTCGTTTCTAGATTTAGGAGACAGTGCGGCAGCAAACAGGGTTCATACTGAACTAATCTTTGCACCGCTAGAAGACAACGCGCTGCAGCAGTGGTGACTCTTACACCAGTACAGTTTTAATGTATTTGTACTTTTCAATGCTGCTTTATAGTTCTTCTTTTTCTGGCTGCTCCCATTAGGGGGCGCCACAGTGGATCTGAGGCTTTCATCTGTCTCCAAACATCCTCCTCGGTCACCCCAGCCCTCTGCATGTCCTCCTTCACTGTATCCATGAGCTTCCTCCGAGGTCTTCCTCTTTTCCTCCTGCCTGGCCTCCTCTGCACAGGTCCAAACCATCTCAGCCTCTTCTTTATCTTTGTCACCACAACGCCCGACCCGAGTCATCACCTCTGTTTCTATTTCATCATATTTGGTGTAAATATTGCACCTTGTATTCACTTTATTTCTTGAAATTACACTCGTATCACACGTCCAGCAGCGGGACAGGTGCTCTCACTTCACTTTTAAAACTGACTTTAGCTAAAAGCTTTAAGGTGGTAGAAGCTGCTGCTGGGCTTCATCATGCCAAGAAGAAGAAGGAGTTCCTCAAAATAAAAACCAACTTTGAAAACTTTTAAAAACCAGCAGCGCTGCTGTGTTTGTATCTGGGTCAGATCAGGCGGCCGGGTCCCTGCAAACTTGCAGATGAAGAGTTTTTCTGTATTTTTCCCCTCAAACGCGCTCCCATCCAGCTGTGAGATCGTATCGATTAAACTCCACCGCAGATCTTTTGATAATCTTTTTATCTTGAGAGGGAAAAAATACACACTCGCAGCGAAATCACAGAAACTTTTGGGAACATCAATAATGGGTAAACACATGATTTTTTTTTTTTTTTTGATGTCGACAAACCTTTCATATCCACAGCAACTTAAAATAAGGAAAGAAGATGATGGATGGGGAGAATATTCAGATTTATATTTGACTCCGTGGGGATGTTTAATAAGAGGATGAGGTTTCTTCAGAGGGACGGAACAAAGGAGGAGGAGGAGAGGGAGCATTGGCGGGTATGAAGATGAAGAGTTCGCTCGGCTGCCTCGCCCGGCAGATCAATGAGGAAAATCTGGAAACTGAACCTCCTGCTTCTTTTTTTGTACATTTTCTTCCATCATGATCCCTCAGGGAGGTTTCTGGACAAAAGGAAAAGTGGACAGTAGGATTTGTTGCCAAATAAAGGGCCAATGCAAGAAAACAGAAGCAGATGAGTAGGGAGGTGGGTAGTTACATCTTCTGAACTAAATCCCATCATCTTAAATAATCAGTTTTTTTTCGGTTGTGCTCTCTGCCATCAAACAGCTCGGTCTAACCCAAACCTCTTAATTGGTTGTAACCCAAAATAGCGATAAAACGCACTAAAGGACCTCGTTATGTTCCTGATTCTGAGTGTGTGACGGCCACGACTGTAAATGAATATCGTGGTGAGGCGGGTGGGTTACTGCCAATATAAGGATGCTCATAAATTACCTCTTAAAAAGTACTTTTTGTAATTACCCTTTGCCAATTTTAACTGACACATTCACCACCAGGGGGCAGAATTTTATCAGAATGTGTCCATTTAGTTGGCTCTGTGTGAGTGTTGCTGTTTAACTTTTAATAATTCTTGTTAACCACCCTCTGCACCATCTTCTGGTATAAACTGGTATAGCATGGAAGCGCAGCCTGGCCTTGGGTCCAGATCAGTTTATATCTCGTCACTACAGTACAAAGATGTTGTGGACATAAAGTTGTTGTTGTTGTTGTTGCAGTGCTGTGAAAAAGTATTTGCCCCCTTCCTGATTTTATTTTATTTTTTTGCATATTTTTTACACTTAAACGTTTCAGCTCATCACATACATTTTAACATTAGACAAAGATAAGGCAGTGACAAAACGCAATTTTTAGATAATGATTTCATTAATCAAGGGGGGTAAGCTATCCAAACCTACCTGAGACTCCAGTGACCCACTGTGGTGAACCCTCCCGGGAGCGGCCGGCCTACCAAAGTGACTCCAGGAGGTCATAAAAGAACCCAGAACAAGATCTAAAGAACTGCAGACCTCACTGAGTTCAGTGCTAAACTAACTAAAGGCTCTTAACATCATGAAATAATAGCATCAAATCAGTGATGCTCCTTTATGATTATTTTCCAGGTTAAATTATTTCAGCTAAGCAGAGCAGAAAATCACCCACCTGACAAATGGTTGTTTGACATTTTGCATAAATCCCTCAAAGAAAGATCATCAGATTTAATTTGCACCTTTTGTAAATAACACTTAAACATGTTTAAAAGCAACAATAACACAAAAGATAAAAAGCTCAGTCTGCATTTAATTTCTTTTTACAGTCTCACTGTTAATTTTTAATACTGAAGTTTAAAGTGAATTATTGAGCACACGCTTAACTTTTACATGCATAACTTTGACTTTAATCATTTTTCACCTTTAAATTATGAACAGACTTCATACTTTTTAGTGTAAATGAGATGAAAACAAGAGTCTGAGTCCAAGGAATGGAAACAGAAACTGTCGGAGATCAGAGGGAGATTGATCGGCTTCTCTGTGATCAGAAACTCGTTAGGCAGGTCTGTACTGAGATCATCATAGTGTTAGCTGTGCGTGTGTGCGTGCTGACCGCATCATTAAATAGTCTGTTTAATGAAGAAAATAAAGAGATGGGGTGCATAAATATTTCAGTATCTTTAATGCAAAGATGAATGTTAATACAGAATCTTTTTTACACTTTAACTTAAAGGGGCTCTGCTTAACCTGAGAAAATCCTACAAATGGCAGATCTGTAAGTTATAGCTGTCTTGCTAGCATCCCATATGTGTTATTACTGTAGAAAGCAAATATTCTACACCTTTGCTTTGTGCCATTACATGAATAGCGTTTGGTCTGGACTTGTCCAGTGAAATCCATATTTTGTTGCAGCCTGTTTTTCATCCATCCTGTAAATTACTGCCATCTTGTGGCTGCAGTTTGCTATTGTCTCTGGAAGCAGGCTTAATTCTGCTTGACTACAGAGCTGCTGTAACCTGTGGCATCTCTGATTTTGATGTGTGTGTCTGTGTCCCATTAACGAAGGCTGGAGCTGGGAAAGCTGAGAGGCCAGCAGCGTTCTCTGGTTGTTTGTGTTTGTGCATCGTGGATAAACCTCTGGTCTTTGACAGGAAACTGATGGAAGACAAATGTTCTAGACAAGCTTCCGCTCGTTCTACAATTACAATCTGTATTTTTGTAGAAACACAACTAGCATTAGGAAGTAAACTGTGATTTATCATCGTAACAGACAAGTCTTCTCTTACTTCCTTACCTTGGCCGACGTAGGATGTAGAGTAGCTGGAGCATTATTAAGACGTTAATAACTCCTTTAGCACGTTAGCAATGAAAGCCTTGATGATGGAGAGGGAGCGTCACCTCCAGCCACGTCTGGCTGAATAAAACAGGTGCAGGCTCAACCATCACTTTCAGATAAGCTGAGAAATCTCTTGGTTGAGAGAAGTTTCCACCTGCGGTTTCACTAATACGCTGCCTTCATTTTTCATTAATATTTATAATCCCCCATGCCCACAGGTGCTACAAACACATGATTTTTATGATGGAATGTGATGTTGGAGATTAAACAGAATATAAAGCATTTAAACTGAGCTTCAAGCATCTGCAGCAGGAATATGAATCCATTTAACAATGATGGGCAACATTTTCCTGCAGAATTATTTTACTTTTGATACTTTAAGTAAAATTAGCTAATAATACACACTTTGTGTAGTGTTGTGCTTTTATAGTGCATTGCTGCTACTTTTACTAAAAAAGTAGGTCTAAAAAATTTCTCCAGCTTTTGTCATTAACAAAAATCTTGAGTCACCCCTTATTTCTTGAGGAAATGGGGGAAAAGGTGCAGCAATACTGAAACATGTGCAAGATACATGAAAATACGGCATATGCAGCGAAAACTGTTTGTACAATTCTAACGAGCTTCCAAGTCAACATTTGGTATGATCACCTTCATTTTTCAGCACAGCCTGAAATCTGAGGCAGCTGAATTCTTTTAAGCTGCCTGCAGGAAAGGTTCTCCAGGCTTCTTTGAAGGACATTCAGAGCGCTTCTTTGGATGTTGCTGCTTTTTGTTGTGTTCTGATGATCCCACAATAATGTTGAGGTCTGGGCTTTGGGGAGGCCAAGCCATGACTGATACTGTTCTTCTATCCAGGTTTGATTTTACTGCATTGGCAGTGTGTTTGGGATCATTGTCATGCATGGTGGATCAGACTCTCATACTTTGGCATTTTTACTTTTTATAATTCCATAAATTTTTAAGATCTCTAACAACATAGGCTGAAATGCACGACAGAGCCTCCACCATGTTTTACAGATGGCTGTAGATGCCCTCTCCTGACCTCCTCCATACATGCAGACCCTGAGTTGAACAAAAAATTTGGATTCATCACTCCATCAGACCCGTTGCCACCAATTTTTAGTCAAGTTCTTGTACTTTAGCACACCTCAGCCTTTTCTTCCCTTGCCCTTCTGCTAAAACTATTTTTGCTGAGGCTGTGATGACACAGATGCATCGGGTCTTTGCTGTTTTTTTTCTATTAAGAACATGACTTTCAGGTGCTGTTCATCTTCTTGTCCTCTACTTGTCTAGTTTCCTCATTCTTTTTTGAGACACTCTACATAATGTCAACATATGCCAAGTTTTCAGCTAATAGCTCTTTGAAAATCTGCTAATTGACGCAAAAATACTATTTTATGCTTGTCAAACTGTTATCTCTGGTATTTATCATAAATTCAACTAAAGAAATGGGAACAAATTATGTGCCTAAAGATCCAGTTTTAAATTGTATCTTTGCTAAGTTGTCTGTAGACAGAGCACTGGTTCATTCTCTTCATGGGTCTGTGTTAAGTGACTTAAACAAGCATTCCTTTGAAAATGGTCTGGTACAAAGAGTGGACAGAAAGAGAGTGAAAAAGCAGCCAATGTCCAGAGAAACATGTTTTTACCATTTTTAATAAGGTGGGTGGTCATTTTAAGAGGCAAAATTTAAAAAATGAAGGTGGTTAAATGTGATGCACTTAGTCAGGGATGTCTCATAGGTGCTGGCACAGCCTGAATCTGCTCCAACATCAAGGCTTTCCAGGCTAACATGTCAGAGAAGCTTTAGGTTATTAAAGGTTTGTGATAATTTGGACAGAAGGATCAGAGTGTTTAAATAAACAAAACGGATGCATCAATATTTGACACCCATATTCATATTTTCATCTTTATTAGACAGAAAGTCAACTTTCTTTTTTTAATACACAGCACATTTACAGGATGCTCTGTAACGTCAAGGTAATCTCATACATGCAATACACCACACACTCTTAAATATGTAGACTGAGGCGCCTGTAAACAGTAAATAAAATCAAACTAAACTGAAACATTCATTTAGTGTAGACTGTGTGTAGGAAAGCAGGTGGTCGACTGTAGAAGAGGCAGAAAATGGGAGAATTTCTATATTCAAGCAACAACTGCTTCACTTTACTGTGAACAGCTGGGTGGCTGAGGTGTTTTTTAACCATCTCTAGTTTGGATACTTTCAGTAAAATGTACCTGATATTGTGTTTATTAAAAAATAAAAATCCCCAGAAGGTTCTCCTGCCCATTTTGGTTCACTACCTTCACAGCAGAACCTTCTTTTTCTGGCTGGATGACCTGATCTTCCTCACTTGTTACTTACTCTTCAGTTCTTCCTTTCTGCCTCCTTCATTTTTCTCACCCTTCCTCCCCGAGAGACTGCCAAAAACGTAGTTTCTCAAACTGTTAAATGTGCTGGAGAAAACGAAAGATTAAGATCTCAAAGCTGTCAGGACCTGCTGGACTGTTTGTGTGTGTGTGCATGTTTTCAAAAAGAAGCCGCCTGACGAAATGCTGGAGGAACTTGTGAAAAGCTTTGACACGCTCGGGTTTACAGGTGTGTAACGGTGCTGGGCGCTTTCTGGCGGCACTAATGAAACTGACAGGAGATGGAGGGAGGAGAATGAGGAGTGGGGAAAGTAGAAGCAAAGCGAGTTTCAGCATCTTGCAAGAGTCACGAGAATCTAAGCTCGGTACGACTGACAGAAAACACTAAATATATTTGCATATATATTTATATATAGATAGAATTTACTTTCTGAATAAAACTCTGAGCACAAAAAAGGTTAATAATGTGCAAAATGTGTGATGAACCAAAGAATCGAGCTTAAAATTATGTAGTTGGAAATGTTCTTTGTTGCATTTGTAAGCACACCTTACAGTGATGTAACCATATACCAACAGAGTTCACCTGTAGGATTGTAAAATCAGTATGTGCAGCTACTGTTAGTGTGCTATTGTTCAATTTCATCATCTTCCTCCTAATAAGTGATGGATGCACTTGGCTTGGGGCAAACAGGGTAAATCTAGAATGTTAACATTTAAATACAAATGTGCCTCTGTATCATATTTTTAGCATTAAAAGAATACTTTTCCATTTTGGCCCTGTTAACTAATCCTAAATTTGGTCCTTCCTGTTAAGACCAATAGAAAAAGCAAATTTTCCAAAAACTTAAAAGAAATTTGCCACATTAGCCACAGCACATAGACATGAAACAAGACAGATGCTTACTGTACAACATTAACAGACTACATTACGCAGCGGTTCTGAGGCTACATTGACTGAATATATACACATTTATAGTCAGATGTGAATTGGAAGGAGAGGAAGTGTTCACACACATCTGTCAAATATACAGTGTTATCATCTGCAAAGAAACAGTCCGGGAAAAAAAAAAACAATTCGAACATTTCTTTAAATGTATAAACCGTTGAGAGAGTCCAGCGAAACCTTGTGGAAGTGAGAGGAATGATCAAATTTCACTGGAAAAACAAGAAATAGAAGTAGTTTAAATAAAAATAATTGTTTAGCTGTTTAACTTTTTTCCTTGACTAAAGACAAAAAGCTACAGACAAAAAAGCCAAATATCCATATCAAAATGGCTCAAAAAGTTATAAGGCTCAGATTAAAAGGGGAAAAAACACAAACCCACCACCACCACAAAAATGGCACACTTCATCCTATGGAAATATCCCTTTGCATCCAATTTAACTATGTAAATTGGTTAATTTAAGTGGGCTTGTATGGTGATACACTGAACAGGATAGACTTTCAAATAGATGGGAGCTGGATGAAAGAAAGTTGCCAGGAGGAGGAGGAGGAGGAACGGTGTTCACATATAACAGTCAAATATAAAGCAATGTCATCTGCACAGAGAAACACAATCTAGCAAAAAGAAGAGAGAAAAAACTTTTTCCTTCAAATGATAAATTTCCAAGAATTTTTTTTCTTACAGTCAAACCTTGTGGGAGTAGAATGATCAGCCATAATATGAAGAGGAAATAGAAGCACTTCCTCTAGGATTTTACACCAAAAGGTGAACATTTGGGTTTACGAAGTTGCTGAAAAGCCAACTAAGAACCAGATGACCTGAAAGTCAAATTAAGAAACTTAAATTATTTTTTTTTTAAATTGACCAACCAATGGGAACTAAACTGAGTATTGCCATTTCAAAAAACTGCAAAAGCTCAATAATTTAAGTCTAAAAGGAACCTAAACAGCATAAATTCATCTGCTTTTACATATCTGCAGTAAAGGCAGCTACGCCTCCAATGCTCTACTATGATCGTGCTTTTAGGACGAGCAGTCTGAAGTGAGAATGTGTGTTTTAACAGTGAAAATACACAAGGGTGCAGACACACAAAACCTTCTGTGTGAAGCCAGAGAGGTTGCAAAAGCTTCCAAGGTGTCACAAAACTACTCACATGCACATTTATGCAGCTTGAAATGTGAAAAAGCACAGAGGTCGGAGCATATATATATAGCCAGTGTGGAGAAACTGAAATTAATTTCACTATTTGCTCCCAAATGAATCAAAATTTTAATCAGCTTTTAATCGTAGAAAATGCTTAATAAGATGTAATTTTTTTGGAACAAATAAATTAAAAACTGAACAGGAGACAGTTTGGAGGGTCTGTAACATTCAGCATCAACAGCAAATAAATAGGAATAGCAAATTGTAAATTATTAAAAATACATCAATTCAAATCATGTAAACAAGCCTTCTATCACGGCCTATAAAGATGTCACACAGTCACTTTCCTTACAATGATTACTGCAGGAGATAGAACAAGAACATGAATCTGGTCCAGACCTGGACCTGAGCTGGGTTTTTACCTCAACTATCAGCTTTGATCATCCTTAGAATCTATTAGCTCTAAGACCTGGCTTCCAAAATTACCACCAGCTGAATCCAGCCTGCGGCTTTCCAGGGTGTGCTTTGAAGTGAAAACCCCATACCAGGCCCAGGTCGGTCAGAAATAAATACAGCTTAGATTTTAGACCATAAAGCGATGCTCTTTGCCATCGTGGGCCATCAGGATGACGTTGCGGTTGGAGGTCCAGATGAGACGAGCGAGCTTCAGGTGGTTCTGGGAGCCGGGGGAGGCCGGCTGGACTGGAGGAACCTGGTACGTCTTGATGCAGCGGAGCTGAGGAGCCGAGTTCAGCATTCCGATGCTGCCCAGCAGACTGGTGTTCATCTGAGGAGGACCAGCAACACATGAAGCCACATATTCATATTATCTATCAATCAGAACTTCTTAACATCCACCAGGTATTGCATTTTAGCCATATGCTAAACAAGCACAGTTACAGAAACCAGAAGACGCTTTCGACACTTTTTGGCCTGATTAAGTTTCACCTCAACACCCAACAGGGAGAGGAGGAGTTCAACCAATGGCACATTTTTCACAAAATCCTACAATTTCTCCTGATACCACAGACAAACTGACATTTTTGTCAAGCAAAGTTTTCAGAGGCTGAAGTATGTTGACTTGCATGAGGAAGTAAAATACTTTAATTTTGTAGTAAAAAGTTTATTATACTTGACTTTGTTGCACTGTTGCAACTAAACAAAGGAACATGAATCTACATTAATTTGCAACGTTAGTCCTTGTGATAGGCCAACCAGCCGAACAGTCCATATTAAAGAGTTTAAGTCTGTAGATTTCTGTTTATACAGCTACATCATTATGTTTATGTATTCATAATTATGGTTACTTATAGATTTATGCCCATATACTTTTGTGCCTGACCTCAACTGGCTTTCATTGGCCTGAGGTGGACCTCTTCTGCTCAATCTAGATTTTCGGGTTTCCCGTTTTACAGTTCGAGGAGTCCTGAGCCTCGTGCGTTATCCTTCGCTGCCTATTCCAAACAGTCGCAAGTTGGTGGACTGAAACGGGGAGAATCACAGAGATACTTTCACCTCCCCAACACTCAACACGTCAGTGGCAACCTGGTAGATTTGAACCAGTTTATCGTTAAGCCTTCGAAGTCGGCACACGAAGGTGTTTAGGACCAAGCTTCGGTTCCGACTAAAAATATGCAACTTCAGAAACTAAAATATTGGTTTCTAGGAAACACGCAGGAGTACCAGCACATGCATTTATGAACGCACAACCTTAAATGAATTAAACAAAACAACAATTATCAGTTGCTTCTTCAGCAGGTTGTTGGCATTGTTGCTTCGCAGCAAGCAGGACCCTTCTGTGTGGACTTTGCATGTTCTCTTAGTGTCTGCACAGGTGTTCTGTGGGAGCTCTGGTTTCTCCCACCATTCAGAAACGTGCCGATCAGTGGGTAATAGCTTTGCTGTTAAATAACTACATTCTGAAGGTACTCAGTCATTACCTGTTGATTAACTGCAGTCTGCCATATCTTGAGAAACAGTGCAATTGAATCATGTCTTTTTATTATTAACCGTTTCCAAAGCCACAGAGGGCTGTGGTTCGATCCGTCTTGGTCTTGGGGTACTCCTTCAAAAGAGGTTTTTAATCTCAGTTTCATTTCCTGGTTAAATAAAGGTTGAAAACCCACTTTATTACTGTTTCTGTGAGCCTTTTGTGTCCTGAGCTTCAAGTTTTCCCAGCGTATCCTGTTTCTGCAGCCCATCAAACTCACGAGTTTCACTTCCTGGTTGACTACAGCTTAAAGAAAAACTTAACAGAGCCGACTGATATCAAAGGACCACCATCGAAGTGACCGCACTGAAGGGGACACGGGACAGGAAGAGCCGGGTTAGCCCGCCAGCAGTGACTGAACTTTCAAAATAAAAGCGAGGGGATGGTGCCATTCTCAGGCAGATGTTAATAAACCTGGATGGCACGCCCATGTGAAGTCAATGTGTGGGAAACACCGCCTTCTCTTTTCTGCTCATATCTGAAATGAAACCTCCTCCTGAAAATAACTGCAGAGGAAAATGTGTTATTGAACATCTGATGACGATGATGATGATGATCAGTTTCTCCTGAACCCTGTGAGGACGTCTCAGAGGGAAAGCCTAGAGTTTAACCCCTGAGTGAGAGTGTAGGAAAAACACAGCGAGTAGAAACTGAGATGGCACTGCTTCTCCCACACACAGACACACAGACCAACAGACACACACACACCGACAGAGCGTCTGCCATCTCATTACCACAGCAGCCGTCTTGCCGGCGCGCTTACAGTGGTTTATGCTTACAGTAATGCCATTAGCCTGTGTGTGTGTGTGTGTATCCATGTCAGAGGTCGTAAAGACCTTTCACTCAAAATAACAGTTCCTGGAAGAAGATCAGAGTGTGATGGGTTATCTGACTTTGTTATTGTTTAAATGCTATATTTTTTTATTTTTTATTTTCCAAGTTAATTTATTTATTTTGTAAATGTGCAGTAGAATTAAAAGCAAAAATTTGAATAAAAATATCCATCTAAAGTAAGTTTTTCTGTTTTTCTCCCATGCACAGGACTGAAAGCACCTGACCGGACAGTTTAAATGTGGTGAAAAGATTTTTTGTTTTAATCTCAAATCTGCCGCTGTTGTGTTGGTAAGCGTCGCAGCACAACTGCAGTAAGAAGGGAAATCTGACGCTGTCTGCATGCACATAAACTCATAGATCTTTAAATCTGGCAGATTTCCGGTAAACTCTGAGATACCTGCAGCGCTAGGAAGGACACACAAGTTAAAAGTGAATTACTCGTTGAGCTGAAGCTCTCTAAAAAAATAAAAATGTCTGCGACACAAATTAAAATGCTGATTTTTGGTTTTAAAGAGCAGTTAAGAAGGCCTTGCATCTTGTCGTCCTGTTTTCTGCCACATATATACACACTATTACAATGCTGGATGTTTATATTATTTATTATAAGAGATCCCATTTATGCAAAGCTTTGCTTAAAGCTGCACCTGGAAAAGCTACTGGGAATTCATTTCAAAACACAAATCTGTGTTTATTACATCAGACATTCACCTTTGTGAATCTGACTCTACACAGTTACATCACAGAACATCTCCAGAGGGACAAATTACATCTCCGTGTGAGTCTTACCTGCCAGAAGGAGATGTGGCTGTCGGCGTTAGAGTAGGTTGCCAGATAACGACCATCAGGGGCGAACGACACCGCTGTGATTGGACCTTTGTGACCGTGGATGTTCTACAGAGGAAAAAGGGAGGGTCATTTTAAACAAATGACACGGTCATTAAATGAGGCAACTTTTTGCAGTGGTAAAACTTACAGAGATTAACAGCAGATTAAGAGCCTTTTAAAATGTGGAATCCAACAACATAGAAACAGGCGGACAACTAAACTAAGACCAGACAAAAAATTCTGGAATCCAACCAACCAGGAACGAGGCAGGCAGGTAACCCAGAACCAGCCAGTGAAAAAGGTGGGCAGACATACAACCAACCAACAAAAAACAAACAGGAAACCATCTATTTTATTATTTATTTTGGTGGTTTCTGTTCCCCATATTTGTATGTTTTACACTTCAAAAATCTATAAAACAAGAACAGTCTGTTCTGGGGTATCAAAACCTTTTCTGCTCCCCCTCCCTCAGAATGACTTTCACCAGTTTATGACGTGTAAAACCATTTTTATTCAGGGGTTTTATAACATTCAGACAGGAACAAAACACCCCTTTAAAGTGTCACGGTTTCATCAGGCAGCTCCACATCGCTCACCATCACCACCTCAAGTCGCTAAAACGAGAGCGGGCCTCGAGTTTTCCAGATGATTCCTCTTACTGACAGCTGGAGGTTCACTGCTCTGCGATGAAGCCCAAATGAAAAACAAATTTTAGCCCTTGTTGAAATTTCATCGAGGCATTTCTGAAAAAACTCGCCGTCGACAGCACGTGCTCACTTTGGCCGAGATAATTCCATCAGATGAGTGGCAGCTTCTGGTCCAACAGATGCTGCCGTTCGCCTCCAGAACTCTGGGGACAAAATATACCGCTGCGCGTAACGCAATAAACTGTCCCACCAGATGCAGGGTGTGTAACACAATAAAAGAAATCACCACCCCACCCGCACGCCTGCCTCTGCCTGCGACTGGGATTACAAACTCTCACCTCCAGATGAGATTAAGACGCGTCGCCTCAGGCACCCAGACTCTGAAATAATAACCAGCGTGCACGCCGATTAAAGCTAGGAAAAAACTAACGCAATGAAATGAAAATCTCATCTTTTTAATTCGGCCTCTCCCTCCTTTTAGGGCAAACCCTATTAGATTCCAGCACTGTCGTCTGAGAAAAAAGTTGAATTATTTTGATTTCTTCCCTCTCCTTCCCCCCTCACTGCCCGTCTTCACCTCTACTGTACCTTCCTCCTACATTTTTCTCTCTTTGGAGAGATCCCAAATCTCATTTCCTGTCACTACTCACCTTAAAGGGAAAATGATGAAAAACAGAGTGGATGCAGTTTGTCTGCAAACAATCATCGGCTCAAACTAAAGGATACTGAAGCCATGACAACTACATCCAGTTTGGAAGATCCAAGTCTCTTTAAAATATCCAGATTATCACCACAGACTGTATATGAAAATTGGATGGACCCACAGTCACGTTACCTATTGTTACGTAAAGTTTAATTTTATAGCGCTATTCAAGAGTAAAGTAAAAACCAAGATTTTTAACTTGAATCTAAACCTGACAGGAAGCTGGTGCAAAAGCTTTAAAATGTGAAGATTTCTGCGAGTGAGAGAAAAGCCTTACAGCAGATTGGAGATGATTAATAGATGCTTTGGTCACACGAGAAAATAATGGTCCTGAGTTTAGTGACATTTCTTAGATGGAAAACAGTGGGTCAGACACTTTATGATCCAATGGTTTCACATATTAGCTTTTACAGTGGATGAAATGGACCTCATTTACTGTCTGATATGAACAGTGATGCTCTCAGAAGCGATAATTAGACACTGTTTTGTCTACATTAAGCTGCAAGAAGTTATTTGCCATTAAACCTTTAACTGCATTCAGACGGTCATATAAAAACTGAGAACTTATCCAATTCATGAGATTTAAAAGAGAGGTACAGTTGAATGTCATCAGCATACAAAAGATAAGAACTGATTTTAAAATGATTGATAATGTGACCTAATGGGAGAACATACAATGAATACAACAGAGACCTTAACCCAGAACTTTGCACCACATGTTAGAGCAGCAACATCTGACCAACAAAACCAAAAGCACTGAAGCGAACCGACCCGAGACAGGGCTGGAAATTCCTACCACGCAATTTAACCAGATGGATCAAGACCTGATGACCGATGGAGTCCAGAAAAACAAACAGTTTAAGAAACAGAGATGGTAAAATATGAGCTGGGCTTATTACGCAAGTTTGAGTTAATACTTAAGAAACATCCTCCACTGAGACCGGTCGAAAGCTAGAGATTCAACTTTAGCATTTTGGCTCTTGCCGTGTTGCTTTTTGGAGCTAGAAGTGATCATATTTGGACAAGAAGGTAGAG
This sequence comes from Pterophyllum scalare, assembly GCA_024447675.2. NCBI lineage: Eukaryota > Metazoa > Chordata > Actinopteri > Cichliformes > Cichlidae > Pterophyllum > Pterophyllum scalare. The sequence goes on from JAMQGT020003421.1 coordinate 56,819, forward strand.
TGCTAAGTTGGAAAGCTGCAAACATAAACTGTATGAATGTGTCACACTGCTAACTAGTGCTAAGTAAGACAATAAAAGTCCTAGATTTTCACTCATCAGAACGAGTCTGCACTTCAAAGTGAGGACTAAGGCTCACGCAGCTGTTCAGGTGCTTTAAATGCCAAGAGCTGCCAAAACAAATGAGCATTTAAGTCTTAATCCATCCTGCATGATGGTGTAATCTACCTGCAGCCAGACCGGAGCAACTTCAACTTCCCAAACAGAGGGTGGCTAAAATCAGCCAAGTCCTAACCTTATACAGTTTAGGGAGGCCTTTCAGGTCACACCTGCACCAAGCGCCCTGGCTGCTCATCACCACAGAAGAAATGGTTGTGAAATCTACAATCATCTCTTTAGTTTGTAGACAAGGACAACTTACACTGCTCACCTCGAAGTCGCACTATTTTAAGATAATTCCATTGAAAAAGATCCAAGTCCGTGACTCAAATTAGTGGATGCGAGGTTTAACAGGTATGATCTGCAGGTGTATTTTGCTCAGATGCCTTCAAAAAGTCACCAGATGGAAACGGCAAATGTTAAAGCAGCATATAAATGAGCGTGAAAGAGGTTATGATGCTGCACACTTTTGCTCATTGGTGAGGTATTTTTATTCTTGAATGTGGAAACAGAAACCGGCTCGTCTGCCTGACATCCTTCACGCTCGCAGCAGGATCGTCACGCTTCGGGTCGCCTCACAGTTGCTGACTCAGCTCCTTTGTTAGCTTCAGTCACTATTTAAGTGTTGTTTTGTCCTCCTGAGATCCTCACAGCGAGGAGGTGAAAAACAGGAAAACTGCAGAGTACAAACTGTTTAACGTGCATTAAACTTTGATGCTTTCATTTATGATCTGACTGCATGTGTGTGTGTCACAGTGGACTCCCTACCAAATCAATCAGCCTATCAGAGCGCAGTGAAGCACACTGAAACCATTTACAGCACTCTGTACTCCAATACACCTGACGCCTGGGGCTCGGCTCTGTGTGTGTGTGTGTCACATGGATGCTTCACCCCATTTTATTCTTCCATCTCCTCTGACGAAGACTGGCGGCTCTTAAACCCCGCCCCCTTAGGTGAATGAACCCTGTGTCAGCCAATAGGAGGGATTCTTTTGTTTTTGAAGCGCTGTACCCAGTGTGTTGTCCTCAAATAGAAATATTAATAGTGAGAATTTGTTAGAGACAATAATGTTGCTTCAAAGAGGAAAAAGTCCTTCTTAAACCCATGCACATATTTTGTAATATAATCTAATTTAGCTTTAATTTCAATAATCAAAGAGTTATAAATCATCATAATCACAAAATAAGGTTTAAAAAAGATTTTTTTTCCCAGCTGGAGTTCTGTTGAATTCTCCTGTGCCATATCCCACTCTTTACAAGGTTTCTACCTCGGCCTCTTTGCAAGTCTTCTAGTTTCCGAACAGCAAAAAGCAACTCTTTAATGTGTGTTGGTAAAGAGTTTATATGCACACAAAGTCGGAAAAAGTAAAGCAACACAGGAAGTCCACAAGAAAGGGAAACTGGGAGGTGACGATAGAACAAGAATCTGAGAGTTCATAAAACGCGCAACGTGAAACTGATGAGGGAAGGAGACGCACAAGGAAAGGCAAACATGATAAAACAGGATGTGGGAATAGGAAAGACACGGAAAACACTGCAGACAAAAAATAAACAGTGGAATAAAAACTCGACACAAAAACAAGCGGGGTCACGACGGTTACTGGATTAAAACCAACTTCCTCCTGTTTGTTAACAGTGCAGCTAAACATCGGGATGCGTGTGACTAGGAGATTAGGCGTGTTGATGTTGCTGCTCTCGCTAATCAGCACCAAAACTGTTAGTCTGTTAATGAGTCTTATTTTTATTGAAGTGGAATAACACCCCTCACCACCAGCTGTCTGCAGCCCTGACAGGCTTCTCCGTGCTCTGTGATCGGACGTTTTAAAGGTACAACATGAGTGGCTACGTGTAGGCGGTGTGATCAAACTGGCATCCAACCAGAAAGCTTCTGCACAGGTGAACTGAGTGTGCAACAATACACAAGGCTGCATTTTTCAGTGACATTTAAAAAGCAACACGGCTATCAAAGAACACGATTAATGGTTTCAAACAGCTGTTAAATACACGGAAAATATTTGCATGACCAGCCGGATTTTTCCCCTCATCCATCCCGTTAGTAAATCAGCTCCCAGGAACATCTGTAGTTAAAAACACATTCCTTATGGAGCGTCTGAGACAGGAAATAGCAGCTGGATGTGGTGCGGTTATCACAGTAGCTTAATTACCACCAGAACGGGCACACGTTTTACACGAATTCACCACGACACGCGTCACAGGAGGCGATTCTTCAGGTTAATGTTGGCTACACTGGCAGAGCTGCACCTTCAGCTGCAGGGACGAAATCACTCAGATCGTTTCTTTGTGTTCAATTAGTGGACTCAGCAGAGTCTGTTCAAGAAGCAAGCAGCTGCACGCACACACACACGCACACACACACACACGCTGCTGACAAAGAGCTGTTCTCAGAGGCTGATCAAAGCTGTGGCAGATGGTCATGCAGGGACTAGCTAGCTACGGCTGGACACGCACACACACATACACAAAGATGGATTATGAACAAAAACTGCCTCTCATCTCCTCCTGCTCTCAGAGAGGTCGTCTCTCCCCTCTCTCCTCCTCCACGCTTTGTTTTAAACATGCCGAAACAAATCAAACTATTTAACGCCTCCTCGTTCCCAAATCTGTGACGTCATCTCTCCGAAGTCCAACATTTCTTGGAAATCGAGATGTTCCCATTTTTCCCAGGAGATGCCATTTATTCAGAAGTTTCTAAAGCGATTTGACAACTTTCTGCTGCTGTGTTAAATTTTTATCCCTGCGGAGGACGAAGCAGGCCTCTGCGATGATGATTATTTTAAGCTGTGTTGAATACAAACTGACAGCTGACGTCCTCTGATGTAGGACGCGGCACAGTTTCTGAAGTCACCTTCAGAGACCGGAGAAAGTGAGTGTTAAGCACAGTTTGGAAGACTGAAAAAGAGAAGAATGAGGGAGCTGCAGCGGTCCAGTCAGAGTCCAGACCTCAGTGTAATGCCGTGGTGGGACTTTAGGACAGCTGAGCATAAACGAATGCCTGCAAACCAAAAGTGCAGCAACGTCGTGAAGAGCGAGTCAAACCTCCTCCACCACAATACGAGAGGCTGATGAAGTCATGCAGAAAATTACTGCTGTGAAAGATTTTGAAAGTTTAGTTTTTCACAGGACTGTACGGATGGTTTACAATAAGTTACAAGCCACTGGTTAAACTCAAGAACTGGTTATTTCTAAATGTTATTGGTGGTTTTTAAAAGGCTCTTAAATCCAGATTAAATATTTGTCACTTTTAGACTTGTCTGCTGTTTAACTGACTGATATTAGCTGCCTGGAGCGGCTGCCAGAGGCACAGGTGTTAATTACAGCTCCAAGAGGAACATTTAAGAAACATTGAGCTTTAAACGTTCTTTTGTTCTGGCTGAACGGATTAACTGGGGGGGGGGGGGCTTTGGAACTGTGTTAATAAAGATAATGGCTTTATGTTCCACCTGAAATAAAACACCTGTAATGGTTCCAGCAGAGAGACACACACTTCCCACAAAGTCATGATCTATTAAATGTTAATTACTGCAAATAGCACACCCATAGTGCCCCCTGTCTTTACACCGTCTACACAAACGAACAGCACACACACACACAAACACAAACTCTCTCACAATCAAACGAGATGTTGGGTGAAAAGGCCGGTGCTGTTATCAGATATAAATGACCCCCTCCACCAGAGTAGACTGCTCAGGTTACTGCAAATCAATGCACAGCAAATTATCCACCACACACACACACACACACACACACACACACGCACGCACGCACATGCAAGAAATGCACACAAACATGAAGACCATCAGCTCACACACACACGCAATCAAACACAAACACGGGCCAAGACAGAAACATGATTAAGAGAGTCATCGCTTCATCATTAATCAATTACAGGCGGGTGGTGGTGGTGGTGGTGGGGTTACACTCCTCCCCTCCTTTTCTCCTCCTCTCTCGTTTCTGCTCCTCTAATTTGCTGTAAAGAGCCCTCAAATTGTAAAAAGATAAAAAAATTTCCAGCATAAGCAGCAAATGGAGAAACTGTAACTTCTGGACTTTGAGTTTTTGGTCTTCTAGTCAGTGAAGAAATATTTTTGCCGCCTGCGTTCTGCACTGAAAACCAAGCTGTGGACAGAGCTGCCCCCACTCCCCACAGTCATATGTCCAATTAAAAAAATCAGAAGGGGTGAAGGAATGGATGTGAGCACCATCTGACGGTTGGACGAGTGAAGGTGATTTCTTTTGGGAGGAGACGGTGGGAGCAAAGATGGACAAAGACCAACTTCATCTGATGTGATCAAAGAGCTGCTGAGCTCATCAGTTTAGGGTTCTGATGTACCTGACATTTTCCCGTGCGGACATCGTAGAGGGCCACCGAACCCTGGCGAGCTCCCACGGCGATGCGGTGACTGCGGTCACAATAGCCGACCATGTAGAACCTGGAAACAGATGAACATTTAAGCAGGTGTAGGGTAGCTGTTTAGCCTAACAGACCAGTGTCACTGCTTGATGTAACGGCCGGCAGGAAGCACCTTTAAGGTACAACCCCCCCCCCCCCCAGGGTTCTTTTTTATATAAACACACAACCTGAAACATTAATGTTTCAATAGATTCTCACACAGACTGAGCTGGTTTTTCTGCCTGTCTTGAGGCTGATGTCTGTCACCTGTGAGTTGACCTCTGACCTTTGACACAGGCACAGGGCACAGCCTGCCTTAATGCCATCCCAGTTTGATGAAATTACTTGCTGGCACACTTACTTGCAAATAGCAGGGAAACACTCCTGCAGTCCTTTCTTCTTCACCAGAGAACCTTCAATGCAGTACATGATGATATCCATCACCTGAGGAACAGGACGAGGAGAACAGTTAGTTTTGTTCTGTAGTGAAAGCTGCAACTATGTTCCAAACATGAAACGTGTTTTATTCCTAGCGTCTGAACAGATCTTTTTCTCTGAGTCTATAATTAACATTTGCTTTGTACAGAACTAGCCAACATGGGGTTCACTCCTGTATGTCCTTTCTCTGTTTTGGCTTATGCTAACTGGCACCGGCGTCATTAACGCTAACGATGGTTGTCTGAGGGTACGCAGAGCTCTTTTTGTGCTGACACATAGTTTGAATTACTTCAACCAGCAGATCCACGACATCTCCGGGCATCTTCTCAATCAGGATGTCGATAACTCGCAGGATCTCCATCTTGGCTCTGGCCAGAGTGGTCGTGTGAACGTTCTGCTGTGACTGAGAGTTCGCCTGAGCGGCGTTGTGCCGATGAACCTGGAAAGCAAAAAACTCACACATTAATAGCAGAGTACTTTGTTAATCAGGTAGCTTTGGTTTCAGCAGCTGTTTGGATGTTGGTGAAGGTGTCTGAGCACTCACCTCTTTTGCAATGGTGGTGATGAAGGCAGGCGGCCGAGCGGTGGCAATGAGAGAGAGGGCGTGGCGGGCTGAGCGGGCCGAATCTGCCGGCGGGTTAAGGGGCAAACCCATGGTGACACTGTGGAGTGAAATAAATCATTCAGAGGTCTGAAATTACTGCTTTCAAAGTACAAGTCCAATCAGACAAGTTCAAATGAGACTTTCTGGGAAAAACTATTTGCCTCCAGTTCTGATGCCTTCTCCTTTAACACCAGCACTGATGTGGAGGTTTTGCCTGAGTGGCGACACCTATTGTTCAGCGGGTCGCTGCACCATCAACGCTGGTATAAATGGTACGAACCTGTGGTGACGTTACTGTTTGCGTGCAAAGCGACCAATGCGGTGCGCATCAATGAGCCCTAAAACAAACCATTTACCACAAGGAAAACAACAATCCGAGGTGCCAATGCTTGCGTATGTTGCTCTACATCACAGGCGTTTAATTGGTGCATATCTGCAGCTGAAACTATGACATATCCCATAATAGGAATGCTGAAAGGAGGCTATGGAAAATGGATTTTGTCTTTAGATTGTGACACTTGTAGTCGGTGTAAAATCGTGTTTCTCAGCCCTGAAAACTTCACGTTGGTACTTCTGAAGGTATGAAGGCTCAAAAAGCAGGGGATAAAATAACTACAAAGCAGAAGACTTCAAGCCAAGACACGCTTGAAATGCATGTTGTCTTGTGCGTTTTGACGACGATAAGAAAACATACAAGCCGGATCTCTTAAAAGATTTTACAAACCTTAAAGAGGACTGAGGCATTTAAATCAGCCACTTTAGGGCGAAAGGAAGAGAACGAGACAAATGTGAGAAAAGCGAGAGACTGAGATTTACAAATATATGGAGTGAAGAGATTAGCCAGCAGCTTATAATGTCAAGGCCAAGTCAATGGGAGCCATTCACCAGGCGACAGCATAATGGACTCCCACAATGCAACAGGAATTAGACACACACACCCCTCAAAGAATGTGTGTGCGCGCGCCTGTGAGAGAAAGAAAGACCACGAGGGCGAGCGAGGCCACCTTGTTAACAAATGATGAGAGAGCGAGTGGGGGGGGAGCGATGGGTGGACGGGCGGCCGAGCTGCCCGATTCATCTCCTCTGATTACACATCACAGCCACAGATCTCGTAATTAATACCGGTAATATATTGGCAATATATCAGCAATATTGAAATGTTTAATTTCATTCAGAGAGGCGGCTGTAATTGGAAACAGTCACAGTGTTGATATAAAGCAGCAGGAGTGCAAAGAGCCAATTGTGCCGAGACCGTCTGAGGTTAATAACCAGCGTTTAGCACGTGTAATGAAATAATCTGGATTATCATTAGTGTCAGAGAGAGGGGGTAAAACAGAATATAACAAACAAGATTAATTACAGTGGACCTATTATGCTTTTCCCCAATTTATATGCAGTTTCACTGACACATGGTTATAATGGTGGATGTTTGTGTTAAACATGGACAAAGTGTCAGAAAATGAGGTCAGCCTGTGCACAAATAAATGTTCGGTTTCAGGGACGCTTTTTTGTCACCCTCGTGAAAGGAAATGGTTAGGATGTTCAGGAGCAACCCAGGAACCACCAAAGCTCGAGCCTACCATGAACTGGAGACTGTTGGGACACCAGCATCACTGTCCACAGTGAAAAGTTTTACATCACCACGGACTGAGAGGGTGCCCACGGAGAAGGAAGCCCCAGCTCCTAAATCCACAGAACACCGTCCCAGCGGTGAAGCGTGGTGGTGGCAGCATCAGGCTCTGGGGCTATTTTGCTGCCAGTGGCACTGGTACGCTGCACAAAGTGGACAGAATAATGAAGGAGGAGGCCTACCTCCAAACTCTTCAACTTTACCTTAAATCACCAGCTAGACGGTTTGAAACTTAGATATAAATGGGTGTTTGAACAGGACAATGATCCCAAACGCTTCTAGAACTGGGTCTGGATTGGATAGAGCAGGCTAACATTCAGCTTCTGGAATGGCCTCCCCAAAGACCCAACCTCAAGCCTGCTGAAAATTTGTGGACGAAAAAGCTGGATGCGTACCAGGAAACCAACCAATTTAAATAAACTCTACCAATTCTGCCCAAGAAGAGGGAATACAAGTATCCAGCCAGGATTATGACAGGAGCTTGTTGATGGCTACCAAAGTGCGCAGCTGAGGTCCGACTTGATAAGGTACATTTAATCTTGTTTTTTAAAGTCACTAAAGATGTATGCTGTACAATCATTACACCCTGGAGACGGAGCTAAAAGAAATCAATAAAAGCCTAAAATTATCACCACAACAAATGTGTGTAAACTTCTGACCACAACTGTACATAGAAAAAGGATTATTTTCAACTGTAAGTCCCCCAAAGATATGCTAGTAAAATCCAAGACCAAAGAAATGGAGGTGAAAATAAACACAACTCCCTTTTAAGAGTGTTTCATCGCCCAAACTAACAGCCAGTAACTGTCCAATAAAAACACAAGATCTGCATTAAAGTGGCTGTTCTGAAATGGATTAATGAGTTCAGATTGAAAGGATTCGACTCTGATGAACTTTCAGTGCTGACGTGAAACACACACTCAGGCTTTAGTGTGCGTGTGTGTGTGTGTGTGAAGCTGGCAACATGACTGCATTCACAGCCAATATCACGCTGACATTATCCAATCGATACCGAGTCTCACACACACAGAGCGAGGACTGCAAGTATTGATTTTTGTGTGCGAGGGAGGAGTGAATAACTCCAGTCACATGACCAGAGTCCACGCTGCAAGAAGCCAGCACTGAGTGTGTGTGTGTACGGCTGACTGCCTTCTAGGGACTCACTGGCTTACTGATTGGTTTTCTCACTGAGTTGCAGATGGGATAACTGGACGCTTTACTGGCTGATTTACCGGCTCGTTTCTGAACTGTAAGACGTGCGTGTAGTTGATGCACATTTGACCTTTTCCATTTGAGGCTGCTGTCCCTACTTTTCACTGGGGTTGGGTGACTGGACAAATATGGACTTTAACTTGGGTGAGCGCCCAGGTTTAATAGCGTCCACTATATTTAAGATCATTCTTTTCAGTTTTCAAGGAGATCCTCCTTGGTGTTATCTTAGAAGTTCAGCCCGGCCGGTTAGATCAGTACTCTGGGGGTTCTGTCATTCAGCTGCTTCTCCAGAGAGTCTCACATCCTGTGGTCGAACCGTCGACGGTATCAAAGATGGATGTAGCCACTGTGACCTCACCCATCAATGTGGCAGTCAGTTCATTGTCACCATCTTGGCGTTTTGAAGAGCGAGCGCCAAGCTGATTGGCTAATGAGCATATCCTGCGTTACGACACAAAACGGACTTCAAGTTTGACCTCGAATGAGTGACTGAGGACATAAACTGATTAGGAAGAGTATTTACAAAGGTCTGGGCCACAGGATTGCACAAGTTTTGACTGGTCTTTTTGTGTCGCCCCCTGGTGGCCATTAAACAGAATAAATGTTTAAGGTGCTAAATAATCCTGGGCGGGGTTATATACTGATCAACTCTAATTAGAAGTTTGCTGTACACGTGCGTACTCTCTCTCTCCTGACCTACAAGGATAATGATCTACGTTATGGTCACTATTTACCGATTTTCAAAAACAAACAAGAAGAAAAAAAAATGATAAAAACAAATAAATGACAGCTAAAGATAGAACAAAATGGAAAGCTACTGAAAGTTTCATCTTATTATCATTTTCAAATAGTTTATTCTAAAGGCAACAGTTTTTTATAGATATACAGAATTTTGGTAAAAGGAAATAAGAGATGGACGCCTAAAAGCTGAGCGGTGTCCAGCCGGTGGAGGGTTAGCTGGCCTGATCCCCACACAGACCTCTGACACGAACTGGTCACGCATCGCTCTGCTGGTCTAAATGGGCTAACTGGTTCTCTCAGAGGCTTAAAGGCTCATGCTGGTTGACAAATCTCAAGTAAGGCAACCTTTTGATGCAACATTAACAGCAGATTTTCTCATTAGGTAAACTGTCTCTTTTTTAGACATTTTGGAGTGATAGTTATGATATTCATGAGTTTTGAAATTCGTCTAGTAAACACTGACAGCCTAATTTTACATACAGAAGCACACCGACAGATCAAAACCGATCAGTGATGGTGACCTCCAGTTTCCCGATTTTTGTTTCTCCTTTTGGGTTCATGAGTGGACATCCACGGTAACAACAAATACTTATCCCTGCGTGACACACAGATCACCAAAGCGTTCATTTACCCCTGCATGACAAATACAATATGGTATAAAAAGATGTATTTATCCCTGCAAGACAAACAGACTGAAAACATGCATTTATCCCTGTGGTGGTCTCTGATTGGACGAGGACGGGGAGCAGATTAAAACATCCTCAAAGTTTTGAAAGTTTTTCAATAACTCATAAATGTGAAATTTCTGTTGTAAACACGTAGCAAGAAAGCTGGCTTAAAGGTGACCTTACAGTTGGTCCAAATGGGAAGAGGATTTAAAACTCCAAAGATGCCCAACAATCAAAGACAAATCTTTAATCTGGATACCTCTACAACGGTTTTACCAAAAGGATGTGTGCCACAAGACCACCTACTGCAGAAATCTGCTGTGGTAAAGGCCCCCAGATCTTAACTGTAACAAACACAGCACTGAAAGTATTTGGGCATATGCAAAGATGACAAGTTTTTTCTTTAATGTACACATCGCTGATCATGGTAGAAAGCTCAAAGTGGAGACCGGCTTTTACTTTAGGAATAAAAACTACTTGTGGAGGCTACCTTTGTGCCAGCGATTGTATGCACACCACCTCCTCAACTTTCATTTAACCGTGTGCCTCTTCGTTTCATAAAGTCTCGTCGTTACCGCCGAATTCTTTATGATTTTGTGAGTTGGCCATCACTGACCACTCATAAAAACACTACAGGGTAAAGCGTCCCCTCTACCCTTCTCTAACTCAGAACAGTAATCAGCTGTGCTCCGCCAGAGGTTTGCTTTTAAAAAGGCGCTCTGGTACTTTCTACGCCCGTTGGACATGGAGTAGTTGCTCTCTGTCCCGTGATTGCAGAGACTGCATATTCTGACAGCACAGAGTCATCACTGACACTTAGATTTATTAAAGTGAGCTGAATTGTAGGGCTTCATAGTAAGCTCTGAAAATATGCTACTGTAACTTGATTCCAGCTGTCAGTTGAACTCTTCCTCGATCGGTTGGCTATTAGGGGCGAGTCTTTGCGGGTTTCCAACAGGACTGTTAGCTCTGCCAATCAGGAAGCTCCATGACGGTACGTCCTTTCCTTGTTACTCGGAAGAAGGAGGCTGAGGGCATCAGCTGTCCAACAGTTCAGCGTGAGACCACTGATTCCTTCTATGCAGCTCTTACTCACTAGAAGGCATTCAAAGTTTAAAAGCGCGGGTCGACTCGACTCGCTGCGATTTGACGGCGTTTCCATTAGAATCAGGTCCATTTTGCAGGTCCTTTTCCCGTACTCACTCACCCGAGGATCTAGGCGATCCGGGGTGATCCGAAAATGTGACCCGGAGGACAGCACGCCACTGATTGGCCAGGGAGTGTCGTCACTAGCGGAGTCATGAGAGCGACTCCTTCACCAGAATGAGCGTGCCATTTTTAAAACCCGACAGCAAAAACTGGAGGCCCAAAGCACCGGCTGAGTGCCCAGACCGACAGTCTGCAGTGGTAGTTTTACAACATGAGAGCCATCTGAAGCACACACAGCATACATATTACAGCCCTGTACTGCCGGGCGATCGCCGCTGAAGCACCGTTACCTGCCCCTACAAGCCGAACAGCTGTTAGCACAGAGCCCGAGGCCGCTGATCAAAGGAACTTTGAATTACCGTAATAACGGGACCGTTTGTCCTATCGGAAAAATCGTCATAAGGAAATGTGGTTGTTTTTCCTGGAGATGGTGCTACTGTTTTATACCATGTTGTATATCTTGTACTTTGTGTTCTATTTTAAAGATGTGATGAGTTTATGATATCTAAGTGGAACGCCGAATGAACAAAAACTGAATAAACAAACTGCATACTGAAAACCCCACATGATTCTGCATGGATCGATCTTTCATAGGATGAGCCTGAAATTAGAGACACTTTCTGTACATTTTTGAGTAAAACACACCTAGCTTTAGCTTTCGTTAACTGCAATAACCTCGGCCGGGTCCGAACACCATGATCATGATGACCTTTGCATAAAAGCAGCTCAGGTGTTTATTGAGACAGGACACAGACAGGTAGAGCATATAAAGGTGTATCTGCTGAAAGGGCCTTTTGCCTCTAAGAATGGGTTCCTTGAAAACTGCGCGGAGGCTGTTGAAGTCGTTTCTTTTTTCCCCTTGGCTTGTGTGTCTGAAAGTATAAAAAGTGAGTGTGAGTCTTCCACAACAGGAGCTTTTTCAAATCTCTACCTATTGAAAAGGGATTATCCCACATACACACAGCTCTGTGAGGAGTGTATTGACAACTGGTTGGGTGCATCAGGGACAAAAAGCCTCACTGCAAATCAGCTGCATGGAAATACATCCTGAGAGGGGGAGGGAGCGAGGGAGGGGGAGGGAGCGAGGGAGAGGGAGGGAGAGAGAGGGGGAGGTAGGGAGAGAGCGAGAGATAGAGAGGGGGAGGGGAAGAGGGAGGGGGAGGGAGAGGGGGAGAGGGGGAGAGGGGAGGGGGGAGGTAGGAAGAGAGGGAGGGAGAGAGAGCGAGAGATAGAGAGGGAGGGGAAGAGAGAGGGAGGGGGAGGGAGGGGGGGAGAGAGAGAGAGAGCGAGAGAGAGAGAGAGAGAGAGAGAGAGAGAGCGAGAGAGCGAGAGAGAGAGGGAGAGAGAGAGAGAGAGCGAGAGAGAGAGAGAGAGAGAGAGAGAGAGAGAAAGGGGGAAGGAGAGACGGGGAAGAGGGGAGAGGGAGGGAGAGGGGGAGAAAGAGGGAGAGGGAGGGAGAGGGGGAGAAACGGGGGGGGGGTTCGTTTAGCCAGTAATGCATTCAGCTTCTTATTTCTCTGTCCACAGAATAAAGCTCCTGAGTGAAGGAATATGTGTGTGTGTGAGTGTGTGAGTGTGTGTGTGTGTGTGTGTGAGTGAGTGTGTGTGAGTGTGTGTGTGTGAGTGTGTGTGTGTGTTATAATGTACTGATGTGATTACCGTGCGCCTCATTGATCAGCCCTCGTGCTGTTTACTTCAACTACACCAGGAGGCAACACCACACACCTGCAGACTTCACATTATTAATTATACATGGTCATGAACTCTCTCTGTGTGTGTGTGTGTGTGTTTTCCAGGTTTTAGTATTTACTCAACCTCACCACTAAGTCACTGAGGACTCTAACCCTAAAGATATTGAAATAGTGCTGCTATAATAATGTACCTCCTGAACACAGCCACACACTAACTGTTGCATTAAAGGCTGTTTTAGTGCTGCTGCTGCTTATTTTGTTATACATTCGCCTCAAACGTTTCCAGAGGTCACTCAGTTCATGAAAGGTTGATTACAGGAGCAGCTGCTCCTATCTATCCATCAGCTGTCTGATTAATATGACTCTTCTGCAACATCTAATTAACTGGAAAAATAAAATAAAGACTTAAATACTAGATTATAACTATTATGTCCAACAAAAAGTATAAATGGACAGCAGAACGTCAGTGCCGTGGTGGCTCATCCAGCTAACGATCCCTCACAATTCACAGGTTAAGCAATACGTAACTGAACCAAGCAGACTATAACAC
>JAMQGT020003422.1:0-37496 GCA_024447675.2 Pterophyllum scalare
CTGTGTTGTGTCTATTCGTTCAGTTACGTATTGCTCAACCATCAATATAGAATGTATAGGAGTAATTAACTCAGCATAAAGTTTCGTCAATTCAAATGATAACACTCTCAACATAGTGTGTGAACTGCATCTAGATTTTTTTTTTGAGCAAATCTACAATTTATAGCCTCTTTTCCAGAATGCATAACATCTGTCAAATAATAACTCATTCTTTCAATACTGGGGGGAAAAAGAAATATCCTTCCAATTCATCCAAGCTTGAATGAGCACAATTCCACTTCTGTAGTAAAGTTTTGAATCACAGGAGAAGATAGGGTTAAGTACTGTACTGCTGGCATAGTGCATCACTACGATTTTATTTCCTACCTAGCTTAGCCAGCTTCCCTGGAGATTCAACACTATAGTGTGAGCACACGGAAAGAGATGGAGCAGCAGTGTGCGACTTCAGGCTGATGAAGTTGCAGCCATGTGGCCCTTTTCATCAGCAAAAAATGAGGCACGGAACACCTCAGGAATAAATACTTCCATTATAGTAAGCCTGCAGCTGAGGCTTATGGCTATGACGCACAGGGCAACATAAGGGCAGGTTTGATGGAAATAAAGCACAGAGAGAGGTTGTTCCTTTAATCAAGCATCTGGCAGCATTTTGTTTTCAGGGTAGCGGGGTTGCATCAGTGAGCAGAGGCTCTCTTATTTAAACTGAAATGTCCTTGACCTGAATCCCTACTAGTTTCAGTTGAGCTATTCTATATCTGACTGTGTTGTGAGCTCCCCGTGGAGGGGTATGAGCAAAGAAATGTTTGCTTCAGGGATCAACAGAGAATCACCAAAAAAAAAGTAACAATTGAAGATTTTTTTTTTTGGCTTAGGGATTCATTTTACCACATGTTGAGAGTGTATTGACAATGTTGACAACAGAAGTTTTTTGTACATTTGTCAAAAAAAAAGTTCCAAAAGTAAGAAGTATTTATTAGGAATTCTCTGTTAAAAAAAAAAAAAATATATTTTTAAAAAACAAGAAACAGATGTTAGCTCACTGCTGTCAATAACCATCTGACAAACACCTGGAGCTGACCACAGGTGGCAGTGACTACATCAGTCCTTACAGGTAAACATGAACGCAGAAATGAACATAAACGCACCATTGTCGAAGCTCTTACATCGTGTTCTTTTTTTCCAGGTCTCAGTAGGAAGCTCCGGACTAAAAAAGAGTCAGCTGTGATGACAGAAGCTGCAACATGCGTGTGTGGTCTCCTTCTGTTTAATTAAACATGTGTCCAGGGGAAGAGACACAGACAGATGGCACATAAAATTGAACTCCATCACATTTGGGTGTTCTATTAAAGCTTTAAAAATATTAAAGCTTACATAAACTTATATATCTATATCTATATCTATCTATCTCTCTATCTATCTATATATATATATATTTTAAAAAAGGAAAAAATATATATACAAAGCATGCTGTATTTAGATGCTTTAAATGCGCTGAAGGACTTGTTATACATTAACAGCTGTGCCTTTTAGCACCTTATACGAGTTGTAAATAAAAGGCAGCAAATGTTTCTTTGATCTGAGTAAATGTGCGACTCTGGTGTAAGTTTGAGAAACTGTCCAAATAAGTCTTCCCTGGCAAAGAGCTGCCTCTGAAGTCTGCATGTAATTACATCTCTGGTGCTTGAAATGTCCCTAATTAAGTCCATGTCACAATGTTAGAAGACAAGGAGTCGATGAGAAAACAAAACAAAGGAGAAAGGGACAACAAGTGAAAGTGCAAGAACAAGAAGGAAGAAGAAGGAGGAGGAGGGTAACCTGGCTAAATAGACAGAAAATTTAAAAAGTCAGTGCAAGGTGTCTTCTTGACCTTTCCTGCTTTCCTCTGTGTAGTATGACTGCAACCTGTATGACACTGGTCCCTCCACTGACACACACAAAGACACAGAAACATCTTTAACATCTCCTGTGCAGTTCCCTTTTTCCTAATGAAAAGTTGCTTCATCCCAGCTTAGTACTGACTGCCATGCAATGACAGAAATATGACCAGAGGACTCATGTGACTGCATAGGTGCACGAAGCAGTAGATGATAAGATGTGACTGCTAAATTGCTACTTAATGGGAGGTCAGTCTTTTTATTTGGGTGTTCTGCAGCCACTAATGTGTCATGGGCAATTATCAGATACTATATATGCTCGTGAGGTATCAAGGGCCTGTGTGGGATGTTTCATCATGTATTATTTAGCATTATAACAGGCCATTACACAACCCCTGTAATGTGACTTCATTTTTGCTAAATGCGATTTGGGTCAATGAAAGTGTTTTCCAGCATTTCACTGAAATTTTCTGACAGCGAATATCACCCGACACTCTTTTAATTCAATAATGTGAATGCCCGTGCATCCAGTCCTTTACATACATACAGATTCTGTGAAAATGCACACAATCCAAATGAAGTCAAAACCATTCAGCTTTGGGCCCAAAACATCCAAAAATCCAAATGTCTACTTAAAATGATAAAGAACCCCCCCCCCCCAAACAAACAGAAAAACACTTCAAGAATCCTATGCATCCACAAGGCCCTGACCCATATTCTTTAATCCATTTCCAACAGGGGCACAAGAAGCTACAGCTATCATGTTTGTTCTCTCTTATTTTCACCAGGACAGAGGATGAGGGAGTCTGTGTGTGCATGAAAATAGAAGCAGAAATAACACAAGCATCACATCATTCTGTCATCAAGGAGAACACTCGTATTTCAACACTTCCTTGCATCATCTTTGCTTTGGAGAAATCTTTGTGGCAGAAAATAAGCCTATTCATATGTGAAGTGATAACAGTATGTGTATGTGTGTGTGTGTGTACAGTATTAAATTGGTCTTGGTAATAAATCTGATGGCTGCTGCCACTCTGTAAATATAGCCGGGGGATTTGGTCGTGTTAGACGTTTCCATTTCATCACCACTGATGCTTCATCGCATCAAATGGCTTAAGCTGGGCTCCTAAACAATAAACAGACATGCAGAAAGACGAATCTTAGAACGACATACCTGACCACACCCGGGACAATCATTGCCGTTCTCACAGGTTCTCCGACGTGACTGGATGCCTCCGCCGCAAGGCACAGTGCAGCGTTCCCACGCTGACCCAGGCGGACCAGTAGACATGAGGTGGGCAGGGCAAGTGTTCATTGCAGTACCTGGGAAGTCACATTGAGTACAGACTTAAACTAATATATTCCAGCAGCACAAGAAACAGACTGAGCAGTCTGCCCTATTTTACTGTAGCTGATTTAGCCTGACCACAGTCGCGACACATCTGCAAGCCGCTGTGCAACCATCCTCCCAGCCCAGCTCTTTCTAATTCTACCTTAAACAATATCCAATTTATTCTGCTTAAAAGGTGAGGGCTACCACTAACAGCAAATCTGACAACCAATCCTCTGCCTCTGAGGTCATGTCAGTGTGTTAACTGACTGCTCCACACTTAGGGTCAGTGCAACATGCTGAAAACAGCACTGTCATGTTTTAATAACAAACTTGTAAGCAGCTGGATTTAAGAGCAATATTACGCTCCATAAGTGACTCCACTGTCGATTAATACTCCATCTGTTGCCTTATTTGTCTGGAAAAAAAAAAACTCCAGAGAAAAGCCTGTCGCTCTGACAGAAGTTAGTTTAAAAGCTTTGACAAGCGAGTATAACTTATTGAATCATCTATAGCAGTCTTTGGGATTGTCTGTGGAAAACAGCTTCTCTATCTGACAGAGCACTGAAATTATATATGAAGGACACCGAAGACGTTACCACACTCTTGAACCCTTGGCACTGCACTACAACACATAAATGGCTCAGACCACAAGACAGGGATGTTTGAAAAGGTGAACAAACTTCACTTGAAACAAACTTTTGTAAAAACCAACAGATTTCTTTGACGCGGCCTTGGAGTGAAGGGAGTGTAGCTCACCGCGAGTCTGAAGGTCTACAGCGTATGTCACAGTGTAACAGCCGGCGTGGCGTAAAAGTACAGCTAAGAAAATTTAATCTCAGAGCAGAACTCGCATATGTAGTTTGCATAATTCATCGACACAGCTTATTAAAAAAGCCTCACATGTGCATGCATCATCTGTAATTACATCGTTTTACAAGACAGGATTATGGCGATGTCTAAAATACTTTAATTACTCAATCCTCATTAGACATTAACTACAGACGATTGCCAGGCTTATTAGAGCCGTATAATTTATTTTATAACTCTTACGCATGGTATAAAATTGCTTTTATTGCTATTTTGTTGTGTTTTTGCAGATGACCGCTTTTTGAAGAAAACCGAGTCATCTTTAAACCCTTCCTCCAGAGGCTCAGGCTGGATATTTGCATTGTACGATTCTCAAACACTCCGCTATTGTTCATGGCAAATCAAATGCTACATTCTGTACACCCTTGTTGTAAAAAATCCTTGGAGTAGTGTCTTCCTTTCCACTTCTACTAATCTGCATGGTTGTAGGACACAGTAGGGAGGAGGAGTGTGAAAAAGTGAGGACAAGTGTGGATTACAATCTTGCGGAAGCCTGAGAGAAGGAGGAAGATGCACAAACACACACGCTCACATAGACACCCATGCAAACAAGTTTGTACACTAACTGCTGCAACACAATGAAAAAAAAAACATCAATATGAAGAGCTTTAGAATCATCATCATAGACGCTAATCATTTCGGACGAGTAAGTGGCTTTGCTCCATCTCGTCTTATCCTTTTCTCTTCTCTGTAAAACACACAGAGCTGATCAAACCAAAGCGAGGCTAATTACCCGCTATAGGCTGAGTAAGCAGTGTGGACGCTGTCAGTGTGCTGAGGGAAATACCAACAGAAGGTTCATAAATGCAGGCATTAACTGGCCAGATTTAAGCCCGTAGCGCTGCTGTGTACGGTTGGTTTCATAGCATTTGCTTTATCTTTAAAAGCTCTGCCTGCTGCAAACAATCAGGACCAGACTTATTGGAGGCCTGTTGGCTAATGCAAAAAAAAAAAAGAGGTAGAAAAAGGTTTAGTTTGCCCTTAGAATCTTTGTATTTTGTGAATATGCGTGTCTGTGTAAATATAAGCTTGTGCCATATGCATGGATGTTTGAACATAAGGCCTAGGAGACGAGTTAATCCCAACAGGGTGCTTGAAGCAAGAACAAAGTGTATAGTGTTTCTTTGCTGCTGATGCTTTGCACCTATGAAAGAAGCCCTGTGCCTCATAAAATAAAAGCCTCTACCAGCATTAAGAGAATCGCTCTGTGCGCAAAAGTTGAGAAAGCGGCAGTCCTGTTCAGAAGACGTTAGCTATTTTACACATGGGTAATTTTAAGCGACAGATGTGGTCGGAATTTTTTCGGACACAGCGTCGAGCAAAGGCACTTTTTTTTTCACAACTTCTGCCCATTTGTTTTTGGCACCGGCAATAAACACTCCTGCTACACCTGGATATGCTCGTACTGTAACATACACACACATACACCTTTTCTAGCATCCCTTTCTTTTCCCTCCCTCTGGCAGACTCAAATGGACACAGCATAATTCATCTGTTAACACATTTTCTTTCTCTGTCTCTCTGCTTTCCTGTTCATCTCTCTGTTCAAACGCACACACACACACACACACACACACACACACACACACACACACACACACACACACTCACACGCACACACACACACAATACTCCTCCCCTCTCGCTACTGTCTTACAAGGATCCTTTTCCAGCCCTCACAGCTGGCCTCTAACTGGCCTAAGGTGTTTTAAATAGCTGAACAGAGCAAGTAGTGAGAGCAGGAAGGGGAGATGAAACAAATGAGATTAAAGCTCAGAGAGCGAAATGGGGGGGGGGGTAAATGTGCTTCTGGCCTCCTGTGGTCTTTAGTGCTAGCCAGCATTTTTTTTTTTTTTAGGTTTGGTTCCTGAGTAAGTGGGCTGCGCCAGTCACTCCATATATGTTCTGCTCAGGGCTCCTGGTGGAGCAGTCACTTTCTCAAGGACTGCTCCACCAGGAGCAGCAATGAGTGGAAAAAGGGGGAGGCAGGAGGTTAGACGAGGAAGAAAGGAAATGAAAAAGTGCAGGGCAAAGAGGAAAAGGTAATATGAGGTTCATCCTTGAAGGCCGTATCCTATTACTCACCCATCACGCTGTTTCTGTTGCCATGGTGACAACTGGTAACAATTTCTGTCTCCTTTCTCCTTCTGAACTGTGTTTATTTGTACTTTTACTGCCTTCACCTCAGGTTAACAGCAGGAGCTGGATGAAAAACATTAGATACTATGGACACCGAGAAGGAATGCCACTCTATACTGGGATGGAATTAAATTGAATGATCTCATACAGCTTGTTGTATATAATTTTCAAACTAAAGATCTCAAAGTTTTTCTCAGTCCTTTTCAATTTTAACTTATTTAACTGACCTTACTTTAACTTAAGAAAACTCATCTCTTGACCTTTTCTACCTATGCTGCTTTCAGTGCGCTTCTTCACATACTCTCTCCTTGAAAAACAAAGTTTTGCTTTCAGGCCTTGAAGGTTGCTTGGAAACCATACAAACATCTTTAAAAAGGCGATTATTCTACAGAAAAGACTCCAAAGCTTCAAAACATGGACTCAGTCTGTGTGTGTGAAAGCCAGATAATTACCCAAGCGCAGGCCTATCCCACTCATTCCTTAATTGGCTGTCACATATTTGGACAGGAGTGGGGGGGGAGGGAGGGGAACAAAAAGTCATAGTCAAAGTCACACTTTCTAACAGCAGGTCGCAAATTACAGGAAAACAGTTGTGTTTTTTTTCCCCTTTCCTTTCACATGCAAGGATCCAAGTGTACTTGTACAGGTTATTTTTAGTTTAATCAGTTCATTATAACCAGTGTATATGTATGGATATTGCATTTGCATTGTTCACCTCTCCTCACGGTTCTGGCCCACGCATACTCGTCCGCCATGGCGAGGGGTTGGGTTGCTGCAAGAGCGCTGACGCACCTGAAAGCCAATGCCACAGGTGGTGCTGCAGGGAGACCAGGAAGTCCAGGGAGTCCATGCTCCATTTCTATGGTGACAGACAAAGCAATGTCAGTCTGTGACTTTAGCCACTGATTGAGAAGCCATCCAATCAGTCTTCCTTGCACCAGATTAGCCTGTCTTTATTGTTTAAGAAGAAAGCCTTAAGCTGAGAGCCCATTCCTCATCACATGTTGCCAAGAGGAACAGCAAGACCTCTCATGGGGCTAACACAGAGAAACACACCACCATTCACCTTCACATTCACACCTATGATCAATTTAGCCACATAGGCAGAGGGAGGACATGCAAATTCCACACAGAAAACCTCCAACCAGCCAGCAATCTGAACCTTCCTGCTGTGAAGCAACGGTGCCAACCAACTCACAGCCATGTTGCTCTGAAAAGTGGGCAATCACACAAATCTTTGTAGCCCCTATTAATGGAAAATGGGCCAGTGAATCAAATCAGATAAAGTGATGTGTTTTCATGTGTCTGTTTCATTGTAAATGCAATAATGGGCCCCGAGTTTGTGATAAGCATTTATCATTACTCTCAGACATTTATTACTATAAAAGATTAATAGACTGTTACTAACTTCCCCTCATCAACATGCCTCATTCTTCATGAAGGAATATGCTCATATTCTCTGTACAGCCGACAGAAGAGTAATGCAGCAGGAACTTTAGCTATGAGTGTTAAAAACAGTCATATATCAGCTGAGGGAGTGCAAAACAGCAACACCCAATCAACGCTTGTTAGCCCCGCATAGGTGACAGTGAGGATGCATCACGTAACAACTGACTGCGTGTGGATACTAAACGAGTAGATGTGAGGCTGCAGGGAATTAACTACTTCCCCTGCTTTGCTCTTAATGTTTCATTGTTCCCTACATAGATCTATCCAGAAATATTCATGGATCATTCACAAATATTTGCACATATGTGCTGCTGTGTCAACAAAGCAGTTTACCTGGAGCAGTTGGCGACCTCAACGCTGATCCCGTGACACGACTGGCCACCACACTGTGGGGCGGGGTTATCGCAGGCTCGCGTTCGACACAGACAGGACCCTGCGCTGCCTCCATCATTGTGGCTACAAGTGGACCAGCCGGACCAGGCACCAAAGCCTCCATCGACTGTAACATTACGAACCTGTTTAGCAACAGAGAAGGTCAAAAATAAAGCACCTGAAAATAAAGGCTTTCTCACAAACTGGTCATCGAGTGATGCTCTAAGAAATGTATTGCTCTTGGAAATGCAGCCCATGGGTGTGGGGTGGATGCAAACAGAAATCAATTTTCCTTGAATAGATCCAAAGGGAAAAAAGAGCATTACATCTACAGCACATCCTAAATTGTACATTTATGTGCTGTAAACATGAGGAAGAGACACAAAAACTGTATCAGGAAATGATGAGATTCCAAAACAGGAAAATAGAGATTCATAAATGCAGATCAAGGCTGTGAATGGACATATTCAAAGAACAGAAATATGAGAAAATAAAAGTGGCCTCATAACTGAATATGTGAAGCACAACAGAATCGAACAGGAAGGCTCCGATATTGCGTTCGCTATGAATTACGACTGATGTCCTGGGCGTATGAGCTAAATACAAAAAAGCGCAGTCGTGAGATTCAGAGCTGCAGATGATATGAGCCATGTCGCTGCAACATTTCAGGGTGATTTAAAAATGCAAAGAACACTTTCACACAAGGCGAAGAGGGAGCGTGATCATCAGCATTTTTGGCAGAAGCAGAATACCGTCTGCCCTCCGCTCTTTTTGGTAATTGAACTCTGCTGTGCGCCTAAATGGGGTACCCTTGGCTGAGGCAGACAACATCAATGGGCTGCCTAGAAAGCAAACAGCAATACAGAGACAGCCAATGTAGAAATATTGCAATATCATTTACAGCCGGGGCTATAAATGATTTGGTAGATGAATATTTCATGCTGTATATATCTCTCATTAAAAAATAAAGCTCCAAAGAGAAATAAAGTTGCTTTTTTACTGGCAAGAAATGTACTTTTTTTCATTAAAATGCCAAAATAGAAGGGAAAAGGCACCAGAAAGAGGACAATAGAACAAATCTGAAAGATGATGAAAAGCACTCCTATTTTATATGGAATATAAAAATAATACTTTCTTTCACAGACTGAAAAAGCAAGACATGGGTTTCTTTTTAATTCAAAAATATATTTAAAAAATCATGCTTTAGATTTGAGCTTGGTGGAGGACAGGCAAAGTGGATTCTGTACAAAAACATAGAGCAAAAATTTCCATTTTACCTGAGTTAAAATTGGGACAAAAATATCCATGACTAAGATTTTCACCTCCCCTAAAAACCACAGCGAGACACTTTTTTTTTTTTTCCTCATTTCCAGACATGAGACTGTGAAGCCAGATGGCGATTATGAATAGGTTGGTAAAGCATATCTCCTGTCTCTGCCTACACAACACTACTCAGTGTGCAAACCCTTGACTGGCCTCCAAACTCCAGACTTCCACTTTTGCAGGAGGATGCAGCAGAACAAACATTCAGTTTAGCCTTTGCAAACTGTTAATGGACTCACAGGGAGTGAAACTGTAGCTGTGATAAAAGAACAGCTCTTGGTTTTCAGGTTTTACATACGGTGACTGAATTGTTGCAGACTCCTATTGTTTAGCCATTCCTCCCTGTCAGCATATAAAGTTATTACTGTTAATTCACAATGACTCTAAATGGACCAGATCCAACCAGGCAAAGGTTAAGCAAGCAAATATATATATATATATATCCCATAAGTGGTGTGGGGATTGATATGTGGCCACCTGAAAATGCATAAAAACTTAAGTATTATGCTGCTCATGGAAGCATGAATAATATCTTTATTCAGATCCTGCATTTAAAGCAATAACTTGAAAATTTTGGAAAACATATTTTTTTCCTCCCTGACAGTTAGATTAAAAGACCAGTAGAATAAGCCCTGCTGTCTCATGTCAATGGATAAACAGGTTTTTGGCTTTATTTTACAGGCCTGAGGTTTGGGCAAAGTTTGGGTGCAACCCTGTTTTCGCTCTTTATGCTAAGCTAAGTTACTGTAGCTCTGGCTTGGCTCCCCCTTCATCTTTAATATGCAAAAATGAGAGCGATGCCATTTTCCCGCACATTAGAAGTGTTCACAAAAAATAAGCTAAGAGTTTTCAAGCTGAAATTCAATGAAAACGTGACTACGCTGATGAAATATTGACTAGAAATGCTGTGATGAGCTCATGGAGCTTTTGGCTTTAGCACAAAGAAGAAGAAAAAAAAACTGCTGAAACTGCAGCAAATAGCAACTTGGTGAAACTGTAAGGCTTATTCATGCACATATATGTGTGTGTAATTGTGTCCATGTATGCTCTCTGAATGGGTATGTGGATGTGGTGTAGGCTAGCTTTCTGCCAGAGCTCTGCTGACAGATGCCATGGCTTCAGTGCCAAATATTTCCCTGAATATAAAGCCACATAAAAGACCCACACAGCGCTCCTGACTGGCTTGAAACTGATGTCTGTGAAACACTGCTCAAATTGATAGGCTTTACCGCCCCCTAATACGGCTCCCAATACTGGTGCGCGTTAAAAATAAATGGAAGAGCTGTTGTGCTAATGAACCAGCAGTCGGAGGTGAATGATTGAGGCAGCATTCTCGATCATTCCAAGGGTACATGCAGCTCCCTTAAAGTCAAGTTGTTCTGTCCCGAGATGGCTTTTGTTGCTGGCAAGGATATGTTTCTCAGTCCTGGTCTTAGGGACTTCTTGTGAACTGTGAGTACCTGCAGAGCAGGATGCGGCTTTCGAGGGGAAGAGGACAGATTAATGTAAGAATTGAATACATGTGAAAAAGAGAGTGAGCACGCAGGTGGAGCAAGGATAATTGTGTTTTCTGCAAACTTTAGGGGGGGGGGTCAAACACCAAGCAAGTAAGCTACAATGAACTCTGTACACATCAACACATCACATACAGTAACAGCTTCATGATACTCACAGGGCATTTTGAGATGCTCTGCTCCCACTGGCTCATTCTGACGCTTTCCTCCAGAGTGGTACATTTCTTCAGCAACAGATCCCAACCACAGTACGGGTCCCTTGCTCCTACACAGGCTCTAAAATGGAGAGAATAAAGTTCAGTTTTAATGGGCTTTTATTAACCTGTCATGCATGCACACAGACACCTCTGCATTGTTGCTTGACATGAAATCAAACATCAGGTCGAAGAGGGAGATTAGAGGGGAAAGCTAAAAGATAAGGTGGTGGGATAAATGTAGGAACTGCGTGAGATAAGATGATAGGGGAAGGTATGAAGTGTCAGAAGACAGATGGCAGAGGAAATAAGAAAATATAGGGGTGTAGAGAGAGAGAGAGAGTGAGTTTGGGAGAAGACAAAGAAGAAAATTAGCAAAGGGGGGAGTTTTGCTTATGAATGTAAAACACTATCATGCATTACAGTGCATTGGCATCCTAGAATTATCTCTTAACACAGTTTAGTGACTGATTTTTCCAGGTAATCTTCAGCCAAACACCAGGATTACATTCATGCCATCAAACACGCACGCACACACGTTTCTGACTGAAATAGCTTATCAGCTCCCATATGAGAATGCTGTAGTAAAGATAGCTGGGTCTGTTTTTGCCGTATCTGCCTCAGATGTTTTGCTGAGTGCAATAAAAAAGCCTGATGTTACTATTTTCATATAAATAAAAGTCTGCACTGACAGCACAGTGACATATCTTTGAGCCGCAGGCTTCAATGCTGCCTGACATGCCCCTAGTGAAATGTAACAAAGTTGTCCGTGGGTTTCATAACAATGAGCCACATGCCGACACAAACAAGTGAGCTTATGCAAGCAACACATGATCATATCCATATGAAATTGCAGAAAGGGAAGACTCATGCTTTCCTGCACACACAAAGTGGGTGACATAATGTCTGGGTGACTGTAGGTGTCCAGACAAAATATCAGGAGCGAAGACAGCAGAACAAAATGAAAGGGAGAAGTAACACGTCAGTACCTGTCTTTCACGGGGCCTTAAGGGCTGTACAGATTGTACACCTCCCATCGGTGAGCCACACAGCCAAAGACGGAGACAGCCGTCTAATATTTCAAATAGGTAAACCTCAAAGAAATGTCAGTGATGATCCCAGAAACACTCCCTGTAGCTGCCAGTCCGTGTCCGTGGTTTTATTACTTTTATCTGTTTTGTCTTTTCTGAATTCCTTGCACTCTCTTTACAAAAAAAGGAAGAAAAAAAAGCACCAAAGATGTGATGAAGTACCATAATGGCTGCAGCATATATCACAGAGCCAGAGCTGTAATATGAAGCCTTAAGTCTTTTGTGTATTCCAATAACAGCTCATTGTGTGAGAGATAAGGCATGCAGGTGTGATTCCTTTTCTGTGTGCAATGATGGATAGGATCCCAATCTTAGTGAGTCTTCACACCCTGGCCTCTGTCTCGAGTTTTTTTTGGCCAATATTTATACCTTGATGGAGCTTCTTCCAGACAGACAGAAACTCAATATATCAGATAAACACACACAGTCGCTGCAGGACTGTGCACGAGGCTGAAAACATGTGGCTTTGTGGGCGGGTCAATGACAATGAGCGACAGCGAGACAGGGCCGCCGTGGGCACCTCCAGTGGCTCACACAAAGCTGATTTAGAGGATTTTTAATCTCACCAAAGGCCCCTGATCAACACAAAGGCCTGTCTCCCGCAGATAAAGAGCATCTTATGAAAGAGGAAGCTTTAAAACTTTGTTGTAAGCACATCTGCTTTTTGAAAATTTCAACTGAGATTAACTGTGTCGGATTGTTTGCTTCTTTGTGCATGTACTCACTCTCTGCTCTTGTGGTAGCTGCATCTCTTGAGTGGGATCTTGATGACCTGGTCTCTCACACCCACATATAGCTCGCTGCGGCTGTGCAGGATCAGCAGGCTCCGGATATGCTGCCTCTTCCTGGGCGGGAACAGCTCGATCTCTTCCAAAAGGCAGCTCCCCGTAGACTGGTTGCGTGGGGAAAGCACTTTCTTGATAGTACCATAATCTGGAAGATAAAGGGTTAAGGTGAAGAATTGGCCACACAGAGGAGTAGAGAAGGAGGGTCATTTTCTGAACACAAAAAGGTAAAGAGTAATGTAGGAGAGAGCAAAAGGAGAGGCATGGTAACAATAGAGGAGTCTGAGGAGGGAAAGCAACAACACATATTTGCTGGATGAGCAAAATTGCACCGAAGCCAGTGTGAACTCGGTGCGAATGCACACAAATAACAATCACTTCCTAACACGGCGGCTGTGAAATAATACTGTCAAAAAGAATGGTGATGGCTGATGTGCCCAGCTCTGTTATGCCATCAACATGCAGCACTGTTGATGCAACCAGGGAATTGATATGGCACCCGAATCTGTGATTTCTGGCCTACTTTGCTTTGAGGGGATATTCCAGGGGATAAAACCTCTTTGCAGTTCTGAGAGAGGAGTCTGTAAATCCATGTCACTGTGAATGTGTCCTGACCCTTATTTCGTGTAAGGCAGGCCCGATTAGATAAGGTTAGGGGCAACTTTTCTTTAGAGAGTGTTAAAACAAATATCATCTATTATACATGCAATCCCGTGGGTGAAGAAAAATAATTAGGTGCGCAGTGATGCCCAAGGAAGACGTGTGACATGCTAATAGATATTTTTAAGGCAGGGGATGTAGAAGTTAAGTTTTGCCCCAAGCAGTAAGGGCAAGGGTGCAATTAGTTCTTAAAGTAGCAAGAAGTGTAAGTGTAGAATCCCAGCAAAGCCACATTACTTTGGCATTGGGGAGTGGGCTTGCTTATTTTGGATGGCAGATATTAGCCTAGAATGTCCGTGTAAATATACTGGTGTGGGAGCTAATAACTTTGCAGACAGATTAAGGGATGGAGAGACAGGTTGCCACCAGCATTGGGAGCTGAATGCAGTTGATAGAGGATATGCAGTGGCTCCACAGTATAGTGGTATATGCAAAAGATCAAACCACGATTATTTTATTGTGCGACTCTGCTCTGCAAAAAAGTTGTGACTGTATGTTAAAAGTGAAATGATTTGCAAATCATTAACTTCACCATTAACTTTATATTTAATCAACATTAGATTACATTTAATTTGATGCAAGCAACCTGTTTAATCAGTGATTTATCTAATCCTATTTCTATTTTTGTGCTGTTGCAAATATTGCTTATATTAATCATAATATATATGTCTTAGAATACCTATGATATTATGTGCATGTGTGTGGGCATGTGCAAGGTCACAGATAATGTATCTAATTACTTCTGCTGCTGTTCAATTAGTGAAAGTTTCAATCAGTGATGTGGCTTGAGTGAGAAGTGTTATTTTTCTTTCAATGCGTGTACCTGGTTAAAAGTTGAGCACTGTGGTGAACAAGGAATTTAAAAAGTCTTTTGCTTTCAACTGAATTCTGTTCACGTTAATGGAAAGAAAACAAATACTGCTGCAGGGCAGAAAATCCTAATGAGGGCTGAAAAACAAGGTGACTGCATGCCACATGCTCGAATTGAAAACCCCGCACCCTCACATCTTCGGACCCCCAGTCGAAGCTATCAGCATTCCCACAATGGCCCCAATCAGCGGGATGTGTTTAGGCGTTAATAATAGCATGTGATTAGGTACAGTATGTGTGCTAGCCAGTGGCCTTGGCGGTGTTTCAGATGTTTTCATTAGCGTCTGGTTAGTGTCTAGGGAACTTGCAGTGTGGGCAACTCTGGTCCAATGCTACATTGATCACAGCCCCATGCAAACAATGATGGGGGAGTTTTTGAGGGAGATGCCAAGCACGGAGGCAACGAACTGGAACAGGTTGTGTGTGTGTGAGAAAAAGAGTGCGTATGCTTGTATATGAGATATCCTAAAATAACACTGACGCTACAACAGGAAGATAATGTTGACATTTCCCAGTGGGCTTATGGTACATTAGCACAGTGAAGTGGGTCACTACATTCATATTCTGTTCAGTACACCTGTTCATAATCCATGTATGTGTGTTATATCATAATACAGGCACCCTGTTGTCTTGCTGATACTGTTTTCCCCCCACCTTGCCAAGTCTAGCGTCACATATTGTCACACCATTATGATCAAACAGTGGACTGATAAGCAGACGGTGCCACGCACGTCAGACAGGGTAAACGCGTAAGGGCTGAATGTGTGTGTGTTATTAATTATCCATCTGTCTGCTTTTGATGCATCACTGTTGGTTGTTTCATGGTGTTTATGATCTGTTCATGAGGCATTGCATGGGAGTGACATGTGGTGTGCCTGCCTGCATTATAGTTTATGTTGAGTCAGTGCATATGGTGCACATATGGAGGTAAAGAGTGATTTAAACTGATGTCAAAGACAAAGCTTTGGAGTCTACATGATAATCATACTGATAGATTGGTTTCATTATTCTTCACACAGCCCCCCCTTTTATTTTGCTCGTGCAGAGTGCACTTCAATTATGAGAGTATAATTTTAAGTATTTTAGTGTGACAACCAATATTCATGGCTAAGTAACAATTAACAATAACATTTGAAAAATGACCCTTTATTATGAATTAAGACAAATTTAGCTCTAATTTTGCACACTTCAAATAAATAATGTGTTTATGTAGGATACTGTTGCTTATAACAAGAAGCTGATTCATAAAAGATGTTTTCAGGCCTTTTAAGATGTCACAAATTAAACATCAGAGCATCCAAAACACAATGTGAATGAAACAGAACAAGGCAGCAATATGCACAGTGTGCCGAAAACACTGATTTTACCAAACATGCAATCTTAAAGGTGAACAGCTTTGTAATGGACCTACCTGTGGCCAAATATATGATATGGAACAGCGTGTCTTTCCCCTGGACCACATCCACTGCCACGTGAGTGAAGCGGACATTGTCCTCCATGAAATACGGCACAGGAACCACAGGTTGGATCACCTCATGCATTAGTAAAAACTTCTGAGCGTCCTGCAAGTTTCTTTGAGTCAGGTTCACATAGGCGCCAGAGTCGATGGTGCCGCACTGTAGAGGTGGGGAAGTCGTAAAGAAAAAAAAAAAAAGGTTTGACTGATTTCATTAATAAAAACCTTTGGGATGGCAAGTTAATAAGCTTAAGCTTTTAGTCCACAAGTACCACCAGAGATGGAAAAGGGAGGGATTGAATGATTAAATGAACAAGTCTTGAAAGTCAATTGCTGACTCGTTGCAACGGTTTTCTATCCTCACAACCTCAAGACTTTGTAGTCAATACACTGAGGCTGATGGAAGGAGTCTGAATGTGATGTTTGACTGAGCAAGTAGTTATCACATTCATTAGATTCTTTCCTCATATGCATATATATTGCTGGTGAGCTTTATTGGTGCCCCCATAATAATGTGTCTTGATTATGTCATTCTTTGCCTCAAAAGTATCTTCTTAAATCAGGTTTCAGGTCTTTGTTATTGCTATTCTGAAAATAAAACATGCAGCAATATCATTCAACCAAAGAACTCCCCCTCTAAAAAAATAAATTAAATAAATCCTCAAAATGACTTGCCCCCATGATTTTTGGACTGTAGAAATCTGCAGTCAAAATAACAGAAGTGTCTCACAGAAATAAGTAGATTCCACTGTCACAGATAAATTTGATTTTATCAGGCATTGTTTACTTGGAGTTTGCATTATAAGTCCCGGTAGAGCCTTGCCACTGAAGCAGAGTCACTGCTGACTTATAATAAGAAATATCTGCCATGTAACATATTTGGCAGGGTCTATTATTAAAAACAATTCAATAACGTGCACTCTCTCCAACTGGGATTTTAAAGATGGAAATACTAAGGAGTCAAGAGTATGGTTTCTTTTTTCATTTTTAAAATTTTATTGTAACTGTAAAGGCTAAGTTGCTGAATCATCTTTAGGATTTTTGAAACTTTTTTTTCAAGATCAATATGGTTCCAATGATCACAGCGCACTATTATTTTACTAAAAACGACAGACAAAGAGATTTCAAGTGAAGTGTGAAGTGTGGGATTGCATCTACTTCTTAGAGCAAATAAACTATTTGAAAACACACTGGATTACCTGAAAGGCACAAACTGAAAACAGGCCTGTACTTCTCAGCTCTTGAGAAGTCAATGTTTGGGAGGTACTTGGTATTCACAAGATGATCCTCACGCTTTTTAAAGTGGAAATGCAGATCCTTTTCTCCACCAAGCTGAAAGGGACAAGGTGAGGTATAAAGCCATTCCAGCTGAGGGAGTGCTGGATGAGTAAACCTAACCATGCATGTCCTCTTCAGTAAAAAAGGTCCCAGACTGGGGTCAGGATTGTGGATTGAGGCCCAGTCCACAAAGAATAGCCCTATACTACGTCGCAAAGCAGAGAAAACCAAAATAAGCTATGCTCTGCAATTACAACAGCCCAAATGACTGGCAGTGTTTTAGTTTTGTATGTAGGATCATGTTTGCTCCAGGCTAACTATACACAGTCTCTTCTTACTTAGCTGAGACTGGACCTTGGGTGGCGATTAGTTCCTGACGACTAGCTACAGCATCAACATGACAGACACTTCATACAGATCAATCCCTGGCCTTCCCTGGGCTGGCAGATGAGAATCGTAGAGGGTTTCCCCACGTTGGTGAACGGATCAGTGCCCTTGCCACATCAGGAAATGGGAAATTAAAGCCCCGAAGGACAAGGAAAAGCAACACTGTGTGTGCCTGTGCGCCAGACTGCCTAAAATGAACCTCCTGCTTGTGGCAAAAATGTATTGTGTGTATATGCTATGCACGTGTACGATTTCTTTTTGGGGTTTGTCCTTGTACTGCGTGCGTGTCTCTGAATCTCAAAGTGTCTGCATGACTATATTTCTGCCACAGTGAGACAAAGTCAGGCGCTGACCAGTGAGGGTCTATGACATCTGTGAATGAACCGTGAGATGGATGTTGTGATTTTCTCAGTACAGTCAAGGTGAGGGACACGGCCATTATTTGGCTGAGGACCCATCCAACATCAGCTGTCTCGCGCATCACCAGTGCACCGCGCTCTGGCAGGATGATAAGTGCCACTCAGAAATCCATCCAGGTGGGGCAGCCTGATAGCGGGTCATTCCCCTCTTCCCCCCAACCTTCCAGGTTTTTTAATATTTAAAAAACAATGCCGGTTCTAACTGAATCTAGTTTTTTTTTTGCCAGTATAATGATTATATATAATATCAAAAGGAAGGCAGAGGAAACTGACACCTCTAATTACTCGCACTCTAAATATCAACAATAATAAGCACATCGGTATTTGGCTTTGAGTTTAACTTAACAATTAATGTGTTTTTACAGTTAGCAATTACAGAGTGACAGAAAACCTATACAACTCATAGACGGTATTAGCTCCTAATGCACAGCGAACATGACTCATAGCCTGAATAAACTCTGCAGAATCAATCCGTGTGGTTCAAATAAATGGGGGGATTTTCTTTGCAGACAGACAGGGAATTAAGCTCTCAATCAATGACCAGTATGTGTGTGTTGAGTGATGAGCTCGCAGTCATAATTATCTCTATTTGGCATCAATCTATAACCCTTTATTTTTGAGGGCATATTTATGTACGGTAGACATGTACGTGGCCAGAGGCTTTCATGGCTGCAAGTTTCCTGTATGTGTTTGTTTGTGCATTCACACGTGTATGTGTGTGTGTGCGCGTGTGTGTTTGTGTGTAGGTGTGCTCATAAAAAGGGATGGAAAAAAAAGACAGGCTATAAATCCTGTGCTCATAAATCTAATCCTCCAACATTGACAAATGCTTGATGAAGATGTCACTGAAACCTAGATAAAGTGTGCATCGGTCCAGTGGTGAGGAGCAGCTATTGTGCTCCAGCTTAAGCGGAGAGATGAGATGGAGAGGAAGAAGCTGTATAAAAGCCTATAGTGCACAGAACCCCCGCCTCCCGCCCTCCTCACGATGATGTACCTACATGTACAATATGCTGAAAGGATACATCTGTGGGCAGCACTTACTAAATAGGGAGCACTGGTTTTCTTGAAGGTGCTGATGTGCAGATATGTGAATACATGATGACAGTGAGAGGCCTTCTGTGTTACAAATTCATATGTGTGTGCATGTTTTGTTTTGTTTTTTAAATACTGTCACAGCCAGCACTTTTGTCTATGTGCGTTTCAGCCACTTTTACATGAGAATATTTTTACAGATAATGCGTCCGTGTTAGTTCTCAATGGAAGGCATCGCGAATGCTTGTGCAATGGTCGAGGGATGTGTGGAAGCGAGGTGTGTGCTCATCACTGGTAGCCAGACCTCAGAGGGATTTGAATCCCTCACGGAGAGCTGCGTGGATTAGCTCATTCACTATCTGCTAAGCCTGCAACAACTGAGAGCCACTTCTTCTGCTAATAAAGCATTCCCGCAATGCCATCAGTATGGAGGAGTGCTTCAAATCGGAATAAGGTGGTCGGTTTGCCCCTCCGGGTTTTAGGATGGAGCATAAACATAAAGTGCCACTTGTGCAAAACAAGGACAGTTTACTAGGAGGGCCGCAGTTCACAGAACGAGACTATGAGACATCTTCAAGGAATGATTGTGCCATTGTAAAAATCACTGGATTTTATAACGAGCGGTCATAATGTGTGTGCTCATAAGCGGAAGAGAGAGGTGACTGAAAGAGAGGGAAAATTAAGTGAGTGAGTAAAGAGCTTCCTGGGACTCTGACCAAGGCTGATCAAAGCAAACACACATTTATTTACCAGTGTACGCATGCAGCGTGCACACTAAAATGGATACATTTCCTTGGGCATGCTCCCAGCTGTACATCCTGTATGACTGATTTGACTGTGTGTTGAGTCTAAATGACCTCTAGCTTAAAAAAAAAAAATCAGTCACTATCACAGAAGAGTATCTAGATCTGAACTTGAACTTGCATCCATCCTTTAAAAGCTGCCCTATCACACATGGCTTTTACCATACTAGCAGCATGGAGGAATGCATCATTGGTCTGTTGGTCCAAAATGTTAACCTTGACAACATGAATTTCTATGCAGGCATTAAACCCCAGAGGATAAATCTGACTGACTCTACCTCTAACACACAGGTGGAGCTTGAAAGCTCAGGATTGGGATAAATTTACTAAATGCCCCAACACTCAGACTGGTAATTCTGCACTAATTTGCAGTCTCGATAACATGCTAAAAGGCTAATCTATATTTGTGGATAGACAGACAGACACACACACACACACACACACACACACACACACACACACACACACACACACACACAAACATATATATGTGAATAGAGAGTTTGGTTACCAGAGCAACCCCAGTTCTCTGAAAACTGAGTGAGGTCTCATTCTAGAGGGTACTTCCCATAATGAGACAACTGTTTAATATCAGCTTCATTTTATGGATGTTAGTGGATGTTAGCATTCACCCCAAAGAACAGCAGAGTTCCACAGAACCAAAAGCATTACTGTCCCTAAATTAAACTAAAAGTTTAAGCATTTGGGGTTTGTTTGTGAAAAAAAAAAATAACAGACCAGGAGGCTTAGATATAGTTTCATTACCTGAAAGTCTGGATTGGGGTTTGGGTAGGGTAGCCAAGCCGACCTTGAGTTCTCTTGAAACTTGAAGGGCCCATTGAAAACCTGCGATATGGCACTGAGATTGAAGGCACACACTGCAGATGCAGCAATGCTGTTTCTGAATGTCAGGAAGATAAAAAAAAATAAAAAGAGGCGAGAGAAATCAAACAAAGGATGATGAGAAAATGGAAAGGATGAATGTCGAGACAGAGAGAACCTGAGATAAGTGTTAGGATAATCAAAATCAAAAAGGGGCGCTATAATAAAAGCAGAAATCTGTTCAGAATTTCTTGGTATTTGTAAAGCTGACCTCTTTATGTCTGGACCGCTCACCAGCAACACAAATCAAACTCTGGACGGACAGACGCAGACGCCGGGGTAAGTGATGGTCATTATTGGAATATAAATCCAGCAATGGGACACAATTAAGCTGTTCGCCTTGTCTGATTAACTGTACAGATCTCAGGCCTGAAATACAGCTTTGACTTTTTAAGCTGTCAGTTTCAACAAGTACCGGTCTCCTCCCTCGGACGAGAAGGTAAAGAATGAGAGTATTAACTCTCAACTCAAACACTGAGACTTGGCCAGTGTGAATTATAATCCAGTGCAGCTGTTCATTAAACTCTGTGCCTGCAGGGGGAAATGTTTCCAATACCCTTCAAAAGACTTCTTTTTCAGCAATGTGAAGGCACTGACCATAAAGAATTGATTACTCAGCTTTTAATAATGGTCTGTGCACGCATGTGTTCGTGCACAGGTGTGACTGTGTGTGTATGAGCAAGTTAAGAAAGAAAAAGAAAGAAAGATGCAGAGACAAGAAGAGGGAAAGCATTTTGATGTTTGCAACAACAAAAAAATCTGTTTTCATTACATCCCTATATACTTAATGCAGTGTGTAGCATGATGATAAATGTCTTTTATGAGGACATCTACTTTGTTGATGATTTGGAACACTACTAGTCAAGAATATTGTTATAAAATATACTCACTATACAAAATATGACAAAGATGTCATTTGCCAAGAGTTTTCCTCTATAGTATTTTAAGGTTTAGGTTAAGGTTTAACAGCGAGTATTTGTTGGTGTTTTGTCATTCAAACCATTCAAACTGAATGACTATTACTGTGGAAAACATCAAAATATTCAAAAGAATATCTGAATAAAAAGATAGTTGATTTATTCTGAGTGGTCATGATGTCAAAGGCCAAGGAAAAAATGTTTTAAGCAAAATTACCTAAAAAATCTGACAAATATGAAGTAGGCTAAACAATTGAACTGAAAGCACAACAATGTTGCATCACCTCAACATGAATCATCAACTGGTGTGGATGCCTGCTAAATACCTTATAGTCATTTTAAATGTATGCTCATTTTTAAGAACTTACATGCATTTTTTTTTAAGATAACTTTTCTAAGTCTCTGGATTCTTTTTTTTAAACAAGCTGCTGGAAAAGTAAGTCAGACCTAGGTACTGGGTATTTTGCTGGCAGGGCACATAAAAAGTTTAGTATGTCGCTACCGGATCACTACACAGAAACCAGAACTTTTTAAACATACACAAAAATGCGCGTACTTCCTGTCACAGCTACAGATAAAAATCCTTTTCTTGATGCTGCTGGATGAAAATTATTCAACTATTGTTACCTGACATCTGTATATGATGTTCACATCAGTATCAGTGTTGTAAAGTAATGCATGCTTTATAGTTTTCATTTCTACAAAGAGCGCTTCTTTCATCTCTCTGTTAAAGTGGATTTCGTCTATGGTAGAGTTCGCTTTTATCTGCATGTGTATACATTTATTTTCTCTTGAATGCAAAATTTATAAATTCAAGCGTGAACTGAATCCAAATTTGTTATCATTTGATTGGTGTAATTTTACAGTACAACTAAACTAAGAATAATAGAGAAAAAATATATTTATTTTTCACAATTTGATGAACACTTTTGTGCATGGATCACAAAATGAGCATTCTTTACTAAAACAATTAGAAGAGAAGAGAACCCACACAGTTACAGGTACCGCCGTGTCACCCTCAGCACACTTGTTACACTACTGCAGTCACACTGTAAATGTAAAAGACTTTTATTGTGAAAGGAGGGGATTGTGGATTGGGCCATGATAGTGGGGATTGCAGGTGTAGCAACAACGACTAAATTTTTGAGTTTTGCAGATTTTCGGCTGTGGATAAAAATGTAACAATAAATAGTAAAGTGTTGAGTCACTCACACATTAGTAGTAAAAATGCCATAGAGCAGCTCCAGCTCAGGCAAGTAGAACGTCCCCTGCAGCTCGTTGTAGTTGAAGGGGATTTCCCCTGGTCTGGAGCAGTTTAGCCTGGCCTTCATGAAGGTTGTCCATGTGTCCTCCAGGAGGAAGCGGCCACCAATGTCATTTTTACACACCCGCCCGGCGCGGGAAAACACAGTCCGCCCACAGTCATGCTCCACTGCATTTTCCCGGAAGAAGAAGTATGTGAAGTTGCCAATATCGTAGGATGAGACAAAATTCGGCTCTGTTGCAGGAAAGGTTACAAGAAAGGAGGGGAATTAATGGGAGGAAGGATGTCAGAATGAGAAAGAAGACATAGAAAGAAAAATTGAAGAATGCCAAGAGAAAGATAAAGTGCAGAGAAAGGAAGGAAAAATACAAAAAGAAAACTATTTAAGGTTGTGGGAGTAAGACAGAGTGGGAGAGCGAATGGGTATGTGTTATGACTGATTGACTCGCAGTGTGTGTGAGCACTCAGCCCACACAACAGCAGGTGATCAGGATTAATAACTACAGGCTATGTTATTAATGGCGTTGTGTTGTAATAAGAAAACTCATTTTTCACTCCCCAAACCTAAAGGTTAGGATGAGAAATGACCAAAACAGGTGTAGTGTAATAGCTTCACCCTATCTGAAACACACGACCTCCACGACACTGTCATGACTACAACGTTCATCTTTATGTATGACATTATTGGATTTAAACCGCACACTTTATTCTCACTGACAGTGATTTAATTCAGCTTTAAATGAAAGTTAACCCCCCCACCCCCCTTTCAACACCTCCTCATTTCAACTCTTTTCTCCTCTGCACCTTTGGAGGGCAATGTGGAAAAAAAATCAATTCGCCATAAAATTAGTTATTAAACCGTCTCCCAGAAGGTTGCTGCCAAGCAATGTATGTGGTAGTTTTTAATTTATTTTTTCAATTTAACTTAAATGTGAATCAGATAAAAGTCACTTGCTGACAAGATAGTGATTGACCTGCTCCTCTGTAGGCTGGACACCTTAAGCTGTCTGAAGTTGTCCAATCTGCACTGAGGAGGTCTCTGCTTGAAGTCAGTCTGCGCTTTCAGGGAAAAGACATTGATTTTTTTTTTTTGATGAATTCACAATTTTATGCCCCTCCTAAAAGAAACAGTGAGGTAAATATAAAGATTTTCTAGTTTCTTGGTAGCTTAAGAAATAATTGTTTTTAAAGGTAAAATGCAGCAGAACAATCATGAGGAGAGGATCTCCTCTTTAGACACTCCTCACACTACATTGCAAAGCATATTTAAGGTGGAAGATAATCTTTCAACAGAGACAGACTCCAACTCCCGTGCTACATAAGCATCTGCCGTGCTCAAGCATCCTTGAGCCACAAATTGAAGCCCCGGCAGCTGCGTTGCTAATGTGCAATAGCTGTGCAGGGTGAAGGCAAAAAAGAACGAAAACCCGGCCGCCGCGTTTCTCTGTATTCGAAATGGCCATTTATCTTTATGTAACAACTTTTTACATATATTTGCATAAATTGTAGCAGTCATTTGAACTTTGGCAGCTCCCTACCGTTGAGCCACTTGGAGTTGTATTGGGCGGTGCGCAGCGGTGGCAAGCCGCCCAGGCTGCGGTAGATGGCGGGGTCTCGCCCAGAGAAGTCCATGGCAGTGGCAGCGTACAGTTCCCCGCTGGAGGTGATGAGAGCAGTGGAGTTGTGGAGGGGATTGTAGGGACACCGGGCCATCCCGCTAATCTGATCGTGGATCTCTGTCAGATTAGTCAACTGCAACACAGATAGAGAAGACAATGAAGGCGGGCGAATAAAGAGGAAACTGAAAGCTGATAGAGACTACTAAAAGATGCTGATTTTGATTGTCAGCACGAGTATGCTGTGTGTTAATAAGCCAAAGCAATCAAAAATAAATACTCATGGATTAAGATGTCTTTTCTTCACGTAAATGATTATTGTTGAAAACCTGCATAAAAATATAGGACATAGTATCAAAGGGCAGCATTAAAATTCAAATTGGATGAGTCTGCTAATGTTTTGTTTGTTCCTGCCAATATGCAAATGGTACAGACTTAAAAAAAAAAAAGGAAAAGAAAACCCAAAAACTTCTTCTCATTATGTTTTTCTTGGTTTACATCTACTGCAAAACACAAGCAACAATCTATTCAAGGAAAACCTTCAGGAGCAGCAAGAACACATTTAGAATCATTACCAACGTGAAACGCATCAACACAGCAGCTGTTTCATGTCCAACGTTAAGAAACCACCTGTTATAAAACCAATAAAATTCCTAATCAGGCTTCTTAAATTGAGTTACTCGTGGCCGCATTGCTTAGTTGCTTTGGTTTGCTTTGGCTGTCTCTACAGGACAAGCAGCTGTTTTCCTGGCTGTAGCATTATTCTACGGCAACTTTAAGAAGCCCTTCTGAGCTCAAAAGAGGCTTGATGTGAGATGCAGTCTTCTGTTGCATACTGCCTTTGAATATGAAGCCAAATCCAACTCCCTGCTTTTTAAAAATAGTTTACAGCATGACCCTGGCTTAGCACTGACACACTGCTCTGGTTGCTCCTAAAAAAAAAAAAAAAAGCACAGGCCATAGCTCAGTGACTCAGCCCTGAATACCAAAAGTACTAATGCAATTTTTTAAATCCGAGATGTAATTATATTTTATGGTGCAAAAGTAAACACAGTATACGGGGATTAGCTCATGGTTCGTGCTTCCATCCAAGTTCATCTGGGTTCTGAGGGAAAATGCATGTCGCAAAACGATTGCACTAATCTCAGGTTTAGAAATGCACAAATGATAATTAAAATTATTCAATTTGCAATTACTTTTCTATCAATCAGCTGTGTTCCAGATTTAAGATTCTGTTACCTCCGAGTGACAGAACTAAGTCTCAAATGCTTCAATCCTCCCTAGGCTCTTTACACATTTTCACTAGCTGAATAATCTATGCATTCCTTCCCTTATTCCATAAAGAGCCAGCCGGCTTCAGCAGCCAATTTCCTGGAGCTGGTCAATTTGGATCAAAAGTTCTGTTCATTCCTGCCACCCCTGTTCCGCCCAAACCACAACAGACAGAGCAGCCCTGTCTAATCTCTGCCAGGCCGAGATGAAAGCCTGGTATTGACCGGACTCATTCTGAGGGCCAGAATAGTCATTTTTAGGTCAATCGAGCCATTTAGAAAACCTAGAGCAGGAGTGATAAATAGAACGCAGTGCATCCGTTGCATTTTGAGGAAGTGAAGTGACAGTTGTCTCTATAGTGGACCCAACAGCTGCGAGAACAGGACACTGAATTGACTCTGAATGCCTCTGATAGAGACGATGCAGAAAGAGACAGCTCACAGTTGAAGACGGATCACTGTGAGAGCCAGCGGGGTGCTGTGTATGGCGCTACTGAGATGCCATTGAGAGAATTTAACTAGAGATCTAGCCGCAAGCCCTGTGTCTGATCTGAAATGTGTTAGTGGACAGAGTTGTCAATGATAATCCTCTATGAAACATGAGGACTATCACTTTAAATGACACATCCAGTAGCTATCTGTCAAGTAAGCATGAACCGAAGGAGAACCCCATTCTCATCCTGAGCTGCAACAGAAGTTATAGTGTATCATCTAATCTATTCCCAGCTATGAACATTATAACAAATCTAGGTGTTCCTGTCATAAAAATACAAATTAGTAGATATTTGCATCCTCTACTGGTATGTAAATATTAAACTACTGCAGGAGATGAACACACACTGAAATGACATAAATAAGAGAGAGGAAGTCAGTCAAACCTCAAATGGTTAACAGCATTTAATCAGCAATCTCCCAGCGCTTATTAAACCATTAATATTCTCCTCGTTCTTTGTTCATCACCACAGCTGATAGTAAATCTGTCCGAGTGCAATTCCATCGCCACTGCCGTTCCCAACCCGTGTTTCACATTAACGGATGTTCAGTGGGTAAATATGACAGCGCCTGATGAAATACTGCTATAATAATGCCATGACATTTCAACTATATGTATTTTCACAGCGGTAAACAGTCATTATGAGCCAGTGACCTTTGGATTCAGTGCTTTTGGACAAAAACAAATGTCATCATAATAGTAAACTCCTGCCTCCTCCTCCTCCTCCTCTAAACATTCAACAGAAGGAGAGCTAGATATTTGCTTTGGCCCTATCACTGTTCTAAGGTAAGAACAACCCTCTAACATTTTAAATGTTGCTCTGTACTTAACTTCAATGGGCATTTGTCACCACCACCAAAGAAAAAAGCTTCTGACACGTCAGTTACCAAGAAACATAGTTATTAGTCCTGCTTTTATAATAAAAGTGAGAGGGCTGGAGCCAGTAGCAAACCGGTGGTTAATTCGCAAGAAAAATATTGGGTTGCCTTACTGTGTCAAGAGCCTGCTGAAACACAATAGCAATTCAAAATGAAAAGTCCGGCTAAACATCCTTTAAAACACGGGATTAAAAGCTACAAGAATTTGAAGGCATACAGAGAGAAAAGTGAAAACCTTGCATCACGCTAGAAGGAAATATAGAAAATGGAAAGACAATGTGATGTGATAGAAAGGAGCAAAGCAAGAAGGACAAAGCAACACAGATGAGACAAGGACTCTGTTCACCTGCAGGCCAGCGGCATGATTTTCAGGAGTAATGAGTTTAAGGCAATGTTTTGATTACGACACTTAACCAGTCTGAGGTAACACAACATCCAAAATAATAGAGCTTAATAAGATTCATTTTGTAATTAGTCTGCATCCCAGAGTGCAAAACAGGAGACATAAAAAAGCCACAGGGGCTCGACATAGAGAATCCTGTGATATTAAGATCTCAATCATACTTTGATTAGATATGTTTATCAACCTTGACCTTTCTTTCTGACAACATCCCTTCAATCAATCAGTCTTCATATTTTCAATATTTACAGGCTTATTAAAAAATAACGACTTTTGGGGGACGCTCTGAGAGAACAACTAGGACTTTCAACATGAAAGTGAGACTCGTGCACATGATAATGCTTCATCAAGGCCACTTTGTATCACATTTGAACAAACTGAGTATCGCCTTCAACATGTAGGCTAGGCTAAAGATAGAGGTATAGAAAAAAGACTTAACAAAGGTTTGCATAAGCAGGCAGGTGGGATAATAAAAACCCATGACTCTCATCTAGCAGACTATTTTTAGACTTTTTTTTTTTTTACTTTTTCCCTTCTTTGCTTAGTCATAGTTGTGCCTAAGACTTAACCAAGGCCAGGAGTTAACCAAGGCACCTAGCTAACTAAGGCACCTGGCCTTGGTTAGCTCAAGGAAACTTCTGCATCCCATGTGTAACAAGAGTCTGACAAATCCCACAAAACTGATGGCACCACTAGGGAATGATGTGACACTAAAGGGGTAACCAGTTCTCTAAAATGGGATGCTTCTGGGTTGGCAAGTTAACAGGTTGGCAGTAAGACCTTTGAGTCTTACAACTCTAACTAAGAGACTTGGCTCAGGATTTAGTTTCTATGTCCAGCCAGTTTCAGTAACTGGGGATCAGACCACCAAGGCCTCTGCCTTTGACTACTGCCCAATCCATAGGCAAGAACTCCTGAGATACTTAAACTTCCTCCACTAGGGGCAGGAATTCATTCCCATCCTGAAGTGGACACTCAACTCTTTTTGGTTCTCAAAAGAGAACATCCACTCCAGGTCAGGAATGACTTGCTGCCTGGAGGAGTTTAAGTATCTTGGGCCTTGCTCAGAATGGAGCGTGAGACTGGCAGATGGATTGGTGTGGCATCAACAGTGATGCAGACACCGTACCAGTCTGTTGTGATGAAGGAAGAACTGAACGTGAAAGGGAAGTTGTTGATTTAGCGGTTGATCTACATTGCTACCCTCACCTATGGCCACGAGCTGTGGGTAGGGACTGAAAGAACAAGATTGTGGATACAAGCAGTGGAAATGAGCTTCCTCCAAAGGCTGGCTGGGCTCAGTCTTGAAGATCAAGTGAGGAGCTTGGTCATTTGGACTATAACAATTCAAAATAAAAAATAAAAAATCTGACCACGATGCCTCCTGGGCACCTCATAGGTGAGGTGTTTTGGGCATGTCCCACCTGGAGGAGGCCCAGGGGCAAACCCAGGACCTGCTGCCGAGGTTCCATCTCTCATCCAGCTTGGAAAAACCTTGATTTGCATCAGAAGAGCTGGGGAGGCTGAGGTGGATGGGGAGAGCTGGGTCTAGGCATCTCTGCTTAGACTGCTGCCCCCATGTCCCGGATCCAGATAAATTGCAGAAAATGGGTGGGTGGATGGTCTGCTAGTTTATCTACCAATAAGCTTCTGATATTATTGTGTGAAGATGTAACAATACTGAAAGACTACATTTTACTCTACATTAATTCATCTAAAAAACAAAGTGACGAGCAAAAAGGCTAGTAAACTATCACTCTTGAAGGATGTATCAGTTTTAAAAATTTACTGACTTCACTTGAATTAAAACCATCAGAGATACAGTTTGATTTGGTTGCTGCTTTCTTTGGGTTATGAATAATAAGACTTTGCATGAACGTTAAGGTCAAATTAAGGTAGTGTGGCAGAAGCAAGGACAAATTCTGGCATTGTCGCTTACCGTTCGGTTGGTGCAGATGGGGGTGAAGGCATTGGTTCCACATGTAAACAGCCTGTTCCCATTTACCAGTAGCACCCTGATGTAGTTCTGGCACTCCTCCTGTGGAAACACACCAGCAAACACACATATCAGCATTAGCAGTTAGCAGCAGTGCCATTATCTATCCACTGACAAGCAACAGCATCGGGCAGAGACAAAATTACACTTTATGCCAATAAATGAGAAAAACACCTGCAACCATGGGAGGGCTACTCTGAAACGTGGGCAAGCTAGACAGAGCCAAATCAAGGCTAATGCCCACATGGCTTAGCCAAGTCACATCTTAATTCAACAGGGGCTGGATTTGGAGAGGGATCTGAATAAAGTGAAGAGCAGATAAATGCAACGGCTGTGAGAGAGTACCACTCAGGATTGGTTTAGAAAAAAGCTTTGTCTCTGGTGACTGGTCAAAAAGTGAAATATAAAGTGTAGACTCTCATTTACTCCATTCAGTCATGCTTTCTTTTAGACGGCTCTCTACATTAATCAATTCAAACTACTTTCCTCTAAATTACGGTGAAGTACATGTTCACAGCTCCTTCTTGGCTCAGTACTCTTCTGAGGTTTTGGCCTAGGTTTCTAGCAAAACCACTCAGCGCTTGGTTAAAGGCGCACAAATAAAGTGGGGCTGACGCAGAGAATGATTGATTGAAAGAATGATTGTCGCTGAAAGTCATGAACTCTGAACGTAACGGTCCGGCTTTCACGAAGGTTTTCTGGTGATTTCCATTAACAAGAGGCATTTTATAGTAAATGTAACAACGGTAGTCAGTATTCATGTCAGAGAG
Source organism: Pterophyllum scalare (assembly GCA_024447675.2). Taxonomy (NCBI): domain Eukaryota; kingdom Metazoa; phylum Chordata; class Actinopteri; order Cichliformes; family Cichlidae; genus Pterophyllum; species Pterophyllum scalare. Next base: position 30,334 of record JAMQGT020003422.1, read on the forward strand.
CGGCATTTGTTTTTGTCCTAGGACAAGGTAATAAACTCATAGGGTCCCCTCCATCTGAAAGGGGCCATGGCTGGGTTGGTGAGGTCCCTCGTAGAAATTTAAAACCTCGTAAATCTGCTATTGTCTGAGCCACTTGAAGTGCCCAGGGCAACCCTAACTCTCCCTCTCGAGGGTCTGTTTTAGGAGTGGAGGGCATCATAGCGAGGATGGAAGGAAGGAGGGTAAGGACTTTGATTTCCCCCTATCAAGCTGAAGGCTGACTCGTAAAATAACTCGTTCCCTGGTGCTAAGCACACCCAAAGTATGTGCCCATGTGTTTATCCACGTGTACGAGCAGTCACACCTAATGTCACGCATGCCCATATATCTGTGCTGTTTGTGCAGCTCGTTATGCACTGTATACTTGCATATATGTGTGGGTGTAGGAATAGGCGTGGGCTGTGAAGGGGCCTGTATAATTCAATTCTTCACTGCAGTTTGTTTCCAGAGTAAATACCAGCATATTTAATATTTGTCCAGCCTCACAGTCTTGACTTGTTTATGAAAACTTCCTGACAAATGTTCTGTGTCCATACTGTAATTCAGAGGCTGCTGTGCTTGGCTCTCAGATTATAAAACAAAACAGAAGCAGCAATCAAGTCCTGTCAAGTCAATTTAAGTCTCCTTTCTTTTCCCAGCTGGAATAAATCAAATACACAAAAGAAGAGCGGATGCGTGCATTAAGGGAAAAAAAAAAAAAACAATCACTTGTAAATTCATTCAATGCACAGGGACAGTATCTGTGTAATAGCTTAAGCGATGGTATATTGCTCCACATTGAGCTAGGTAATAAACCATAGAAAGCCCTGTCAGCTGCCGGAGAATAAAGTCTTTTAATGCTATTCTTAGTGTACATCACAGGCGCTGATCCACAGAGGGGAACAGTGAGCAAAACAATTCAGCCTTGCCAAACAGCAGTGACTCTCAAGGACTGAGGTAGCTTTGGTCTGTAATTCACAACAGCTATCTTGTGCTAGCCAGCCAGTGCATGCCTATTATGGGTCCCTAACCACCTTTCACAGGAGGATAAATACACAGTAGTGCATGCACACACACACACACACACACACACACACACACACACATTAGGATCAGGGCGGGGCAGTTCACCTACAAGTCAAGTTCAGCCTCTAAACCATCTGTTTTGTACGAGAATATCCCAGCTAACCACGAACAAAAACATACACTGCACAGGACGAAACAATAGGAACTCCCTTTGCACAAGCTCCATAAATAGGGGGTAAAGGTGTGGTGGGAAGGTTTTTACTTCACATTAAGTTGATTTAAAAAAGTCTTTGAGGTCAATCCCATATACAAAGCAGGGATTCCCCATGTTTCTATATGTTAAAATTGCATAAAAAGCCCCGAGTTGCTTTCAGGCCTTATCATGTTTCATCATAGTTTGACAGTTTTTCTTTGTGTTCTTTGAGACTGATCAACTGCTTCTGTCAAAAAAAAAGAAAAAAGGCTGGTAGATCCATGATTAGTGCCTTTAGAAGATTTCTTTCTTTCTTCTTCTTCTTCTTCTTTTTTTCTTGTTTTAAAGCCAAAACTATAATACAGCACTGATATGCTGGTGGGAACATCTGGACCTTCATTTCTGCCAGTGAACAGCATTCATTCAGGTGTTATTTTTGTAGATAACCAAACCCACAGGAAAAGGCTGAAGGAACATGAAGGCTGCAGGCTTGCAATTTTGATTTTTTTTCAGCAAACACTGGACGTTTGCATTTTGGTTTGTAATTGCCTATTTGTGTTGCTACTTTCACAAAACATTGCGGGAAATTCCGTTTATTTTTCACATTAATGTCAGTTCTCGTGCATGAACGCATGCTTTGTGAGATGTAAGAAAACAGCCCAGATGATGTCGTCTGGGTGATTTTGGATTAAGATTGGGCCCTTTTCAGCTAAGTATGCTAGCGTAGATTTGGAAATATGTTGGCGTCTTTCTGGCATGCAAAGCAAAGTTGCATTATGGGAAATGTAGAATCAAGTTGTTTGTTGTAACTCACACAACCATGAACTTAAATGTGGAATAATTCATCAAAACCAACAGTTACCCGTAAAGTAGCAAGTGAGCCAAGTTCATATTTTACTCAACACCAACACTGAAACTTGTTTTTTTTTTTCCAATCTAGTGACAAGTGATAAAGCAATATTGTAGTTCAGCCATTGCCTCAACTCACCTCAGACTTTCCACGACTGAAGCAGGCCCCCTTAGTGAATTCATCGCAGTGCCACTCAGCCTCCTGCAGAGAGAAAGAAAAACTCTGTAAGGCTACCAATAAACCATCAAGAAGAAGCAAACACTGGGTGCCATGTCATCATGAAGCACTTTGAAAACCACTCAGTGAGCCCAAACAAAACAATGCCTGGCTCTAAGCTGTGGCATGATTCCTGCCTTTTTGAAGTCAGCTTGATGTTTAGTGACTAGCTTGGCAATACAAATGCCAGAGAAGACAAGAAAACACATTTGGAAAATCAAATGAAAAACCATACAGCGATTGACTTGGGTGGGAGGAATGGTTTCAAACAGAGGCGAAAATTAATTTGACATCTTCACTGTAGTCTCAGTGTCACACATGCACACACACTTACAGTACACACACGTTTATAAGCCCTGTTAAATACACACCGAATCCAATTAAGGTGCATACCAAGCTGAGACCTCCCCTGCCCCTCCCCCCCAAAAAAGAGACGCAAGCGCATGCAAGCCGATTGTCAATTTGATTAATGTGTGAGGGAAAAGGAGGGATCTTAAGACATAACAGGCGAATCCCCAGAGTAGGGTGTCAATGTGATTTACATGTGAGGGAGAAACAGAGGGACACCTTTGACATTCTACAACAGCAGGAGGAAGAATAAGAAGATAAAACCGACTTTGTCTCCTCCGAGGGTGGAGACACCAGCGTGCTCCACTTTCTACCTTTTAATTTCATTGTAACCTCTGGGGAAGCAAGGGGGGGGGGCTTCCTCATTGATAAAAGTTCTCTATTCATGAAATGACTGCTGGCCTTGGGAGGGCAGCAGGCCACTAAGATGCTCTCACTTGCGAGAGGCAGAATTAGCCACTACTGCCACGAGCTTCGCATGGCTGACGGAGACAGGAATACTTAAAAGAACTATTGGCTGGTGAACTAACATGCTTAACGCCGAGTCACAGAAAATCTCCAAAAGTGAGACTATTTAACTTCCGTTTTTTTGCCCACAGCAGTACAACTTTCCTGCAGTAATAACCTGGAAAGTAGCCAGAGGTGCAGGACTTTCCTCTGCGGGAATATAGTAAATATCGCAAACTGACAGAGAATATTAGATTTCACCTTGGTATCAAGACTGTTTTATGCCAGGACATGAGGGGAAAAGAAAGCTGAACCCCCCTCAGCACTTAGGAGAACTTTTATTTCTTCTTTAGAAGGTGGTGGAAGTTGGCGCTGCATGTTATGACAAGACCTTTGCTTTCTGCTTCAGTGACCTTTAGCAGGCATAGAAACACCTAAATGTGTACACAGTTCAGTAACAGAAGGCGAGGATTAAAGAAAGGAAAGCACTTTGGGTGCATGGTACTATTTGGGGAGGATAAGATATGGAACATTAATGGGCGCTGGCTTCTCTCTGTCGCTTATGTGTCAGTTCCATTCCAGGCCAAAGCTGGCTATTCTGGGGCTGTGCATCCATCCACTAAGCAAACCACACACATCAGCACAAGCAGCACAGCCTGCGCACACAGCACCACAGCTGGTCCCAGCTGAATTCAATGAGGGTGCTGAAAGCGCTGAAACCGCTTTAGCTAATCACATGGGGGAGAAGAAAAACTGTTGTCGGCCTGAAACCTTACTCACTCCCATTCAGTGTTAAAATCAGCCATAGCATGATGCAAAATTACAACTTGCAAAGTGGTTGCTTTTGTAACCATGGGGCAATAATGTGATTTATCTTCATTCAGAATATTGCAAAACATATTTTCAGAATACTACGTATTCTTATTTCATATTTAAGACATCAACTAAAAAGCTAATGAAGCAGGTGATGTCCACGAGGAAGCTAAGTGGCAGATAAGCTGACATCACAGACCACTAAAGCCACCTAATCTGACTGCCCAGGCTCAAATGGCCCAGAGTGAAGAACAGAATCACAGCCGAGCAAAGCAAGCACCAGTGTCATTAAGACACATTAAAAGCTCATTAGAATGCTATTGTTCAGCTCCTGTGCCTCTAAGATGAATCTGTCTTAAACTGAAATATGTCTGGAATGTGCTGTCATTAAGTAATAATAATTCTTGGCTTTATCAGAGCAAGCTGCTTTGGAGAAGTCTTTTCTGTGCCTTTGTCACCTAGAGGGAACTAGAATAAAGACACAGAGGGGAAACAAAGAGGATAAGACAGGAAGAGAGAGCCAGGATTAAATTTAGTGCCACATAAAGGTGTCGATTAAGCCCAAAACAGAAAACACACCACATGGAATTCTAATAATATTTGCAAAAAAAAAAAAAAGAAGTAAAAAAAGAGAAAATGATACATAGATATTGAAGCATAAATATAGTTTACTGTTTATTTTGATAGGTTTTCAGTTTCAGTGGGTGTTAAAATGTGCTGTGGTCACACTCTGCATAATCATGTGACGTACACAGTCCCAAAAACGCAAACGCAACTTCTTAGGCAAAAAACGAAGAAGCCAAAATGTGAAAGAAATGCAGCTCCACAAGCAACCACTTGAGGCAGGCTCCAAAAGCATGCAGATCTCCACAGGCCAGAATGTAGAACAAGGGTGGGCAATTAATTTTCCCAAGGGGCAAAATGAGAAACTGTGAACATTGTCCAGGGCCACACCAATGAGCTGAACTCAAGTCTGCACAGCATTCATTTTTATCTCTTTATAAACTGCTACTGATGAGAGTAGATGTTACAATTAGGTAATGACAATGTGAAATATTTAATCAGCATTCCCATTTTGTCCCATTTCAGCCCTAGCCTATCCAAGAATTAAGTTACCTCTGTGAAATAATCACCTCCTGTCACAGTCCCTTTCGCTGAGTGCATTGCTGCCAGCTCCTCTGTGATCTCAAACTCTTTTGTTCTCCCATGTATAAAGATGACTAACAGGGCTCTGTTGGGGGCATTACGGCTCTCGTAAAGAGCCAACGAGAAACTGTCAAAACTACCCACTTTCTTTTTCTGCTGAAGCTCCAGACTTCCTGCTATATCCTTGTTCCGTCTATGTTTTGCTCGGAGAGCGGCACATTTTCAAATGCTTCCACCAAAAAACTCCCCATTAGAGACTGGCTTATTGTTTTTTACGCTTGAATTGGGACAAACTGCATGATGTATACTTATTTACATTTGAATCCTAATTTTTACTTGTCATGGAGGGTTTTCATAGTATATTGCTACACTTACTAAAGGAAAAAAACTAAATAATCCCTCCATCATTGGTCATTCTTTGTTAATGGTACATAAATCTCCCCCTCCATGTAGCAAAAATAAAACTTATAATCTTAACACTTTTTCAGCTACGAAGGAGTTTAGGATGAAGATGTCCAGGCAGAGTGCAGCAAGATGCAGGAGAGACACTGTCAGCACAGAAAAGACAGGCAACATTAATCATGAAATGTTTATTATGTTTTTCATCTGCTCCAATTTGTCTTGTTGGTGGGTGAGCGCTGGAATGAGCTGGTGGAATTGCTCAACTGATTTGGTGGTTGGGGGATCATTTACTCTGCTTTCCTTTCTGTAAAAGTCATTGCACACCACTGATTCAGACCAATAACATTTAGAAAATCTGTGAAAAATTATATAATGCTTTCTATTTGTATAGATACAACAGGACGTTAGCTGGCCAAATACACATGCTGTCAAACAGCTCAGCTGGATAGAGAAAAACCCGCGCTTCTCAACAGGTTTAAACAAAGCTGTTTAGCCCCACTAGCTCACGTTTTCCTGATAGAGCCATGGTTACCTGCAATGTTAATGGTTCTTTTATTATTTTTAATATTTTCTCTTCCAAATAGTTCAAAATTTAAAAACGGGATAATTTGTATGACTGCTCCTGTTTGTCGTCAAAATTGACTTATTTTAGGCATTGCTGCTGCTACTGTCTGGAGCTCAGCAAGTACTTGGTGGGCAGTTTTATTTATTTTTTACCAAAACTGCTAAAAAAAAAAAGAAAGTTGAGATCGACTGGAACAGTAAGTAACACAAAATGTGATTACAATGCAGAAATTCAGAGTAAGGCAGAGAGAATTTACCACAGTTGTTTGATGCTTCAGGGTAGAAATGAAAGGAATGAAGAAAAAAAAATCCTGTTATTTTCTATACTGCCCCCTGTAATGGGTGCAGTCCTTAAAGATGAACCATTGTGTCCGAGCCTCTTGTCAGTCTTCACACTGAGGGGCTATTGTTAGGTGTGGTGGGTGCAGGAGAGCTACAGGGGTGTGTGTGTGTGTGTGTGTGTGTGTGTGTGTGTGTGCGCACATGTGTGAGACAGTAACCAAGGAAAGGACAGAAAAGGGAAAATAAGGGACAAACAGAAAGGAAAAAAACAACAAAGTGAAAACAGAGTCCAACTTAGGAGTCAGCCAGAACAAGGGAGACTGTGTGGGCTGAGTGAAGTAGTCAGTGAGACTGAGGCGGGAGTGAGGAGCTGAATTCCAAAACAGCAGTTTCCAGACATGATATTGAATATATTTTGCATAAAGAGGGTCCAGAGAACACACTCGCTGCTGACAGCTGTCTAGCTTTGTGAAATGACTAGCTTGTGTGCCTCATTACAAGGGGACGGCGGGTTGAGAGTAAGAGCTGGACAAATCCTGTGGGGGGAATCTAATCTGGTTTATGAATATCTGATATTACCTTCTGATGTGCTGGCACAGTATTTACTATTCACACTGATGTCTGCTGATGTAAGCTGCTGAAAGATTTACACTCGAAATTGGTCTTGATGTCATGCATCAGCCAACGTGTAGGTCTGCGTCTCTACTCATATCATCACGACACCTTAAAGAGATACGTCAGTGTAGAAGAGACCCCCTGCTACTCTAGGCCTCTTTTTACATAGAGTTATAATGATCATGCTTAAACATGCCATCATCTCCATGATATCACTGTACTTGTCTCTATCTCTGGTTCCAA
>JAMQGT020003424.1:0-72627 GCA_024447675.2 Pterophyllum scalare
ATTTCTTTTTATTTTGCATCCAAGGAGCCAGACCTTCCTGTAAATTTTTAGAGGTCTTGAGCAAGAGCTGTCGAGGCTTTCAGAAGGTCTTTCAAATGTTTTCTTTGCACACTGGCTGCTTTTTCACGTATTGCCAGTCCAGTCCTTGCACCTACCTTTTTCCTGAGAAGTTGGTTATCTTGTTTGTTAAGCCACTCGACACTGACCTTTGACTCATTAATGCATAAAAAAGAAACCTAACTTAAGGGACGGACCAATGTGGTGTCTACACACACCAGACAACTAAGCAACTTGACTTTCAAGCTCGTTAGAATTGCATGAACTCTGTTCTTGTTTATATATTGTATTTCCAGGTTTGTTGGCACATGTTTCAATGAATCGTTGTGTTATTTCCCATTTTCCTAGCAAAACAGGAAATAAGGGGTGGCTGAAGATGATTGCACAGTACTGTACGTTCGTCAACAACAACCACTCTCACAGTTTAATAACCAGAATTTCAAGCTGTAGCTGTCTTTGCCTTAGAATTTAGATGTGATCAGTTAGCTGAGTCAACGGTGCACAAAAAATGAGACAGGTTGGGTGACATGTAGGTGACAAAGAACTTTAGCTGTTTAGTTTATGTGGGGTTACTCTAACAGAATGATCACTTTCATTTTTAGCTAGCTTTGGTTTGTAAATGAACTGCAAAGAGTGATCAATTATATCAAACCAGCTACTTTAATGAGAGTCACATTTTTGTGAAAGACAGTAGCATTTAGTCATGGGGTGAATTTTGCAGGCTAATTTAATAGAGATGTTAAACCTGCCTGGAAAGACTATCATATGATAACCATTTGCAGTATAGTCCAAAACAGTTTCATGAGAATATAATATGTGCTTTATTAAGTTTATCCAGAAATGTTTGGTGACAAATTTGCCAGTTATAACACAACGCCAAAGGAGGTCATTGCTCAGCAGGAGGCAGTTAAGTTGTAATATTCAGCCACCATTCAGTTATTAGCGGGAAAAAAACCGGTGTTGCCTGTAAAATGAGAAATATTCAGGATATCCAATGTCCTAAAGGCCTCTCAATCAAACTGCCACTGCTGATCAGTCTTAAAATAACTTTCTGTCCCTCCTGTACCTGTTGCCACACCTTCTGCCCCTTAGAAAGCATGTGAATGGCAGGATAACTTAAGATCTGATTTGGATGATGACTCAGGAAATGGGATGGCTCACTGTTACACGCAAGGCAGAGCAATATGGGAACTCGAGATCTCCTTAGACCGGTTAAACCAGCCTTGTAGCAAGAGGAAAAAACAAACTGGATGGAACTTGGGAAAAACTTACTGGTATTTGTCACATCAAAAGGTTAATGCATTGCAGTAAGGGCACATCCGTGTTCACCTGCAAATATTGTTGATCCCCTTTCTGTGTGAAATTCCTTAGTAATGCTTCACCATGAAATTTTGCTCTATACCTTTAATTTCCCCTCGACTTATGCAGTTTGATGCAACATTTTCATTGCTATATAATTACAAAAAAACAATCACCTCAGCTAAAGCTGTACCTTAAATATAGTGCTAAATAGCACTACTCTTTGATTCATAATTGCCCAAAAGCTGCTCTGTTTACAAAACTATGGAGCAGCACTAATACAAATAATTGTAAATTTTTTAACTTTGAAACATATTTAGTTTTTAGTTTGTTTTTCTTTGCCATTTTTGTGTCATGCTTCAAGCTTTCAAATTAAAATGAATCAAGTGACTAAAATGTCTTTCAGCATTATTTAAGCAAATAGAGTTAGATGGTAATTTAATGATGTCATATTAACAAAATTAATATCTACATTCTTTAGAACTAAAGGATTAAACAACAGATTGAGTATTCAGTCAACTTTCATAACAAACAGACAATTCTATTCATGCAAAATTTCTTTAAACTTCTTTCTCAAACCTTAACCACCACTGCTAAGCACTTCAAGGTCCTGGCATTGGTAGTCCAGGGGTGTTTTAAGATCTTTGGAGGCCCAATTCTACATATTGTAGCTGTGCATTCAGCTGTGGACACTGTCAAAAATACACCATATTTAATATTCAAGGTTCTTTGTTGTCATTTCTGCAGTTGTAAGGTACAATGGAAATGAAACGGTGTTTTGGCTGGAACCAAGCAGTGCAAATAAAGTTAAAAACAATCTAACTTAAAAAAATATAAATGTACTAAGATATAAAAACTGCAACAAGGCCAGCAGCCAGCAGCATTCATACCGAGTAGTGTGAGCCTAAGTGTTGAAGTGCATATGCTGTACTGTGCAAAACAAGAATTGTGCAGATGTTCAAAGAAAATCCATGGTCACTGTTTGTTTAGTGCTCTCACAGCCTGTAGGAAGAAGCTGTTGAAACGTCTGCTGGATCTAGTAAGGGTCTTTTAGGATATCTGACAGCTTTGATTGCATAATAACTCCAAATGGTATCTAATCACAAAACACAGGCGTATTGTGTTATAGTATTCATCCACCCATCCAACATCATGGATGGGATGTCACTCAAGTTCATATGCGCGTGAAGGCAGACGAGTCAGTACTTTTGGCAATATGGCGTATCTAAAACAACCATGGATGACAGAACAGTTTTGTAATAAAGTGAAACCAAAGATTCTGTGGATGGATAGCAACACTGTTGTCAGTCCATAAGCTGTTGGCCTTTCGGAGGACAGAGTCTGTCTCTATAGCCTCCCCACAGCCAAAGACACCAACACAGGACTGTAAATCCCACATAACAGCAACTGTAACCCGAACCAAAGCCTAAACTTGAAACTAATCCAACCCTAAAACCATATCTAAAACCCCACAACCTGCCTTTGAGTAGATGTGATGAAGTGAGAGGTGGCCAGATGTCCTCACTTTCCTAAAATGTACTCACCATGATGGTGCAAAGCTCAATATGGCCCTCATAAAAATTAGTTATACAGGGACACACAGATCTAATAAGCTCGGTGATGCTGACCACTTTATGACCACAGAGTTTGTGGTGACCCGAGGCACCACAGCGTCTGTGTAGCTGCAGGGCGGACCACTACAGCCACTTTAACATCTGACACAGGCTGACTACTGTGTTGCTAATTACTGTGGCATTGAGCTCTGTCACCTCTGTGGCCCCTTGTGACTTGTGACAACCCACCCTACTCACAGACATCACCCCTCCCCCAAACACTGCATGTGATTTCACACATGATCATTTTTGACTTGCCAAGATAAAAAGAAATTCATGACACCGCATAAATATAAAAACCTCTCTGGCCAGCAGAGAGTTTTTATATATATATATATATTTATATTTATATATATATATATATATATATATATATATATATATATATATATATATATATATATATATATATATATATATATATATATATATATATATATATATATATATAAATATAAATATATATATATATATATATATATATATATATATATATATGTCCTGTATCATCTTAGTCAGATAAACACTCTGCAATCTCATCAGGAGATAATTTCTCTTCCATTTTTGTTTTGTGTTCTGCCTTTTCACCATCTGTATTTGAATACAAACTTACATCAGCAACACTAGTATAAATAAACCTCAGCTAATGCCTGTATTTACACAGTGTAATCATGCAGTGCTCTTAGCTGGCTTTAAGCTGCTCTGCAGGGCTGAGTAGCATTGTGTTTCTCTCGGTGCAGATGAAACACATCTGGGTGACATCAGTTTTCCTGGTAAACCTGCAAGTATGCTGTGTTTTTACTGCAAATTAGGTGGAATCAGGACACAAATGGGCTTTCCTGGTTCCATGGATATTTTGCTGTTATGCTGCTAAATCATGGGTGTACAATAATTATCCCTGCGTTTATTTAGTGAAATAGTTTTGGGAAATCCCCTTGTTTAAATGAGAAGATCGATGCTACTTTCATGTCTGTATGCTAAGTGTTGAAACTCTAGCCCGGAGCCTTTTTTTTGTTTGTTTTGTTTTTTTTGTGAAGATCTTACACTGTAGAAAAAAATGAACATTTCCACTATGTCGTCACCCAATTTGTGGACCATTGATTTAAAAGCCTTGAGTTAAGCAAGTCAACTGTCCCCTTCTGGGTTTTTGGAATGAGTTATATTTGGCCATGAGAAAAAAGCCTGATACCAACACGAAAATACTGGAGAAACTGAAGACAGCTGGACCTTCTTCTCTTTGCAGCAATGGCTAGCTGTCTCCTTTGTTTCTTGTTTTTTATGCTAAACTAAGCTAACTGGCTTTTAGCTGTAGCTGCATATTGGTGGTGGTGGTGTTACGTGGCTCTGTCCCACAATGTCGCAGTTTTACCTTTAAAATAAACTATATTCAGACCAGTGAAAAGTATATATTTGAACTTCTTCTTCTTTATTTGCTTTTAACCTACCTCCTGCCAACCCCATCTACAGTCAACAATACAGATGGCCACCATGCTGTGGGGACAAACCCACACTTATCCCACACAAGACCCACAGCAGTTTTGCCTTTTGAGGCCCTTATATGTGTTTTCTGTGCATCTGAAATTTCATGTGGGGTGGGGGGATGGTGTGGTGGTGTTAATGTAGGCTAGCTGATGCGGAGCCCCTAGCAATTTTGCCCTTTTGAATCTCCATGAGAGAATTCTGTGGGTGCCCCACAGTGGGCTTGTTCATGTTGTATTTTGTATTATGCTACTTATTTGTTTTAATTTGCTTTATATGTCCTTGGTCAGTACATGTTATATGTGAGTAATTTTTGTAGCCTTGCAAATGGTGTACCTTCTTGGTCAAGTCACCTTTGGAAAACAGATTCTCAAGGGATTCTCTGGTTAAATAAAAGTTAAATTAAATAAACTGGTAACATTTTAAACACACAAACAAAAAAGCAAAACAAAACAACATTTGGAGCCTTTTGTCAGTCTAGCCTTTTTAAAACGTATGTGTGAAAATTTTACATCGGATGAGACAGAGATTGCATGTGTGCACCCTGATGAGCCGGTGCCTTAATTTGAGTCATTTCAACTGTCACATGACACGTGACTTCTTGTTTGCTCAGTCAGTCACACCACACCAGATCACAGCTGTGAAGCCAAAAGGTGATAATTGAGAATTATTATTAACAGGCTCTCAGAAAGGGAGCTGGTTTAAATAGTAGGTCAGCAAAATGTTCCTCCATCTGACATGTTGATCTCAAAAAAGAAAACTGCCAAAATCTTTTTTACATAAAGGCAATTAAAGAATCAGGAGATGCTGTTTGTTTACTGCGGTGCCTCACTGTCAGTATTTGACAAAATAAGAAACCACATGATCATCACAAGTACAAATGTACATCATCTGCAATGGGAGCAGTCTGAAGTGCTGCCATTGATTAGATGCTAATGCTATTATCAATCTGGCATGCGAAACCCTCCTCCATCAGCTGAAAAGAGGTGAATACTGTGTCCCTTTGTGTACAGCCTGGCTTCTGCACATGCACTGTCCTAATAGGGTTGATGTGATCATCAACCCCCCCTACTCTTCAGCCACATTTTGCTTCTGTAGCACAGCAGGCAGCAGTGGGGAAGTGATCCTACAGCACTGACTTCAGATGCCACTAGGAATGACAGAGAGCTTTCATGTCACATCATCAGACCACACCAGACTCTATTTCTAATCTTCGCTTCTTCTTTTTCATCTTTTCCTTTCTCTTTTCTCTGACCTCAGAGGACTCTCCCTCCTCCAGATCAGACACAGAGCTATGCCACAGAACGTCTCATAATAAGCTCTTCATACCGGTTCCTGACAGCTAAATTATGTGTGAAATGTATGTTCTATGCAATCCTTGTTCTTCCTGCTGGGAGCATCACTTTCACTAAGTTGATGGTCAATTTACGTCAAAAAGAAAAAAAAGAAAAAAAAGAAAAGGTAATTGCTCAGAGGGCTTTTTTTCCTGCATTTTTTTCTACACAAGTCAATAATTAGAACTGTGCCAAGTCAGGTCACAATCTTACTGACTTTTTTATTTACAGTGCTGTGAAAAAGTGTTTGCTTTTCTTCCTGATTTCTTTTTTCCTTTTTTTTTTGTATATTTGTCACACTTTATTGTTTCAAATCATGAAACAGTATTAGACAAAGATAACCTGATTAATTGCAAAATGATGAGTTCATTTATTAAGGGGAAATCCACCTGGCCCCTTCTTAAATCATGGATTATCTGTGATTAACCACATTTTTTTTTGGAAAACTCAAAGTTCAGTTTCACTAACCACACCCAGGCCTGATTACTGCCAGACCTGTCGAATCAAGAAATCACGTAAATAGAACCTGTCTGACAAAGTGAAGCAGGCTAAAAGATCTCAAAAAGAAACACATCATACCTCAATCTAAAGAAACAGCTGGGAAAAAAGTCACTGACATCTATTGGTCTAGAAAGGGTTACAAAGCCATTTCTAAGGCTTTTAGACTCCAGCAACCACAGTGAGAGTCATTATCCACAAATGGAGAAAACTTGGAACAGTGGTGAACCTTCCCACGAGTGGCCGACCTACCAAAATTTCTCCAAGAGTGTATCGACAAGTCATCCAAGAGGTCACAAAAGAACCCAGAACAACATCTAAAGAACTGCAGGCCTCCCTTGGCTCAGTTAAGGTCAGAGTTCATGATTCAATAATAAGAAAGAGACTCAGCAAAAATGGCATCTATGGGAAAGTTCCAAGGAGAAAACCACTGCTGACCAAAAAGAACACAAAGACTCGTCTCACATTTCCCAAAAATCATCTTGATCATCCCTGAGATTTTGGGGGAAATATTTTATGGACTGATGAGACAAAAGCTGAACTTTTTCAAAGGTTTGAGTCCTGTTACATCTGGTGTAAAACTAACACAGCATTTCATTCAAAAAGAACATCATAGCAACAGTCAAACATGGTGGTGGTAGTGTGATGGTCTGGGGCTGCTTTGCTGCTTCAGGACGACTTGCTGTAACTGATGGAACCGTGAATTCTGTTCTCTAACAGAAAATCCTGAAAGACCATGTCCGACCATCAGTTAGTGCCCTGAAGCTCAAGAGCACTTGAGTGATGCAGCAGGACAATGATCTGAAACACACCAGCAAGTCCACCTGTGAATGGCTTAAAAAAACAAAACAAAGTGAAGGTTTTGGAGTGGCCCAGTCAAATCAGATTGAGATGCTTTGGTGTGAAAATCTGATGATCTGAAATATGTAAATGTGATAAATATGCAAAATAGCAAGTAAATCAGAAAAGGGGCAAATGCTTTTTCCACAGCACTGTAAAATGGGAAGAATAAAGCAAACCCAAATCTGTAATACAGTCTCATTTTGTATTTTTTAATGGTTATGGTCATAGTTACGCTGCTGAAACACTGTTTATCCCCCTGCAGAAAAATAGCAATAATTTGATTGTTTTGTAGTTTGTGCTAGCACTGCTCTCTTATTGATTGCTTGTAATTTGGTGAACATTATTATAGTGTCATTTAAATAACCAAATAATGGTAAAGTCTATAGGGCCTCATTCAGGCATGATAGTGGTACGATACACATAATCTATCAGTTTCAAAATACTAGACAGTGAATTCCTCCATTAGAGGATGTAGTTGTTCTAATCCAAAGCAGGAATGTCTTATACCTGGAAAGTGTTTTATGTTGTGACTTTCTACAGATTCCTTTCAAGCCCATCTTTCATGCACTTTGTATGCTTAAGTGTAAGACTGCACTGAAGACTTTGTTTGGTGGAACATCTGGTTTGGGGTGATGGTCTTTGGTCTTTAATGGTCTCTGTGAGAAGCCACATCAGTGGCAGGGATGATAAATCTGAACAATGAGGGAGCCAGTAAAGTCAGTCAGTCAGCAGGGGTTCCATGGTGCAGGCTACAGGAAGTGTGGCTCCTTTGACCCCTGGACCCTGAGGTGATGTGTGCCCTTCAGTCTACTCACAGTGCCTGGATCTCTGATGCCCCACATGCTACATGTCCAGTGGAGTCCACTGACTACACAGCACATACCCTGTTTGTAATTTAAAAAATTGAGAGAATACAGGTTCTGAGACATTCTTCATGGGGCTAAATTCTTAAATAAACTCAGCCATTTTGTCACTTGAACTGAGAGTGTTAGTAGCGCCCTCCTATCCATCTGTTCAATGTGAAGATCTAATCTTAGCTTGAAACAGGCTGAAACAGCTTGTTTCGCTTGGTTTATAGCCCACCAGATCTTACCAGCTCTTTCAAAAATCTTTTTAAAACATGTTTTATCTTCATTGTTTAGTCTGCACAAAAACAAAAAGTTGTGGGAAGCATCACAGTGACAGCAAGACTCCAAGGAGTTTTTGTTATCAGCCAAGAAATACCGCCACTCAAACTCCACAGCAAAATAGCAAAATTAACTTTTTTCATTTTGGTTTTTGAACAGATTAATCATACAATAAGATAACAGTTGGGCATAAAGTGTGAGCATTAGGGGTGCTGGTAGATGATCATTTTTATCCTGGACAGGGCCAAGCTACTCCCATTCTGCCTCTTTGTCAAACTAAGCCAACTTGCTGCTATGTTCACAAATGAGTGTTCTACATTTTTTTCATCAGCTCTTGATAAGATAATTTATCATTTTATGTCAGGAATAGTAGATTATTAATTTTCCCCATAATTTAATTACTTCTTAAAACCTGGATGTTGAATTTAGTGATCAAGGGGAAAAAGAAAAAGATGTGGCCCAGTCAGCATGTGAAGTTTTCAGATTTACTTTGCATGTGGAAAAGAAAAACACACTTAACTGAGCATTCACCTTGAGCTCAGCTTTAGTCCTCGGCCGGTGCCTTTCAGTAAACAACACTTACTTGTTAAAACCAATGAGACAATTAGGTTTTACAGCAGTCAGGCACTTTGCTACAGTGGCTGACAGTTTTACACGTGAAACCTCTCTCAATTAGTGCCGAGCAGATGTCATGTTTGCTGAAAAAGATCAATAAGGTCAATTGTGACAGACTAGTCCCAACTGTGGCCTGCTATTTTACAAAAAAGACTTCTGCAGACCACTGGGACTGTCAACAATATGAAAAGGAAGTGTGGAAAAAGAGCACAAGAGCAGAGGAACACAAAGACACCAGAGTCCGCTAAGACGCCTGCACACAGTGACCTCCTGGACCCCGAAGGCTGCTCGTACACAGGGGTTCACTGTCTGCTGCTCTGGAGGACATGAAATGCTGCAGCCCAACAAAGTGATGATCCAGGCCTATATAAGGAGATACTAAAAAAAGTGCTGAAAGCTGCTGAGTTTAAACAGCGCAGTTACCTTCTGCTAGTCCTCCCTATGGGCAGACGTTTACAGCAACTTGTCTAAACAATAGCAAGTGAGGCGGATGTGGAGACGAAGGCTTATACGTTATGTATCCAACACCATATTTGGATGAAAGTGACAGGTGGGGCTTATCAGACTGTTTCTAAACACATGCAACATCTCAGGAGTTTTGAAGCACTACAGATATGATTTTAAACTTATGAGAAGATCACATTTTCAAAAAAAACACGGATGGCATTTTCACATTAATCAGCATTGATCTTGAGCTGCAGTATGAAGTATTTCACATTCTGCTTGCGCTGGCCCAAAATAAAGTCTGGTCTCAATTTAATTTTATTCTTGTCCAGTGCCTGCCCTTCCAATGCAGTGACACATCCCACATGGTTGTTTCACTTCAAGCCTCTACTTCCTCTACTTCAAAAATTCTGTATGAGCAGGGAAATGAGAGTAAGCAGCTTTCCCAGTTTTCAAAAGGATGCACCCTTTTGTGAAGGAATCCGATTTCAGTAAGTTTGGCTGACAAGGGACTAAAACTAAAGTCTAATTTTGTTGAGTGGATCACAGCTGGAATACACCAGTGGTCAGCCCCCCTGCCCACGCCATCTCTTATTGCAGGTTTTTCATGTGGTCCCACACCTGATGGTGTGTGGCCTTTGTGCTGGGACACACAGCACACCCTGGTTCAATCAGGATAATTGGCACCAGCCTGCAAACCACAAAGAAAAAGTTGAGTTCTTTTTGTTGTTGTTGTTTCTTTGCACTTGTATGGGTTGAGTGACTAGTCAGGTCTAGATAATGTACTGGCATCCCTTAAACCAATATTATGATTTGATCACAAGTGATGGTTACATATTTTTTCTGTAGTCACTGCTGGCTGTTAAAAGACAGTCCTGGTCATATATAAGAAAAGAGTGACCTTTAACTGACCAATGAATGCTACTCATATGTGAGCATTCATCCACATGTTATTAAATGTATGCATTTATTTTTTAAACATCAGCATTATAAAAAGAATGCTACAAACATGCATGCAGACATCAAACACTGTGCAGCGTGCTGCTACATGCTGCACAGTGTTTGATATCATGCACCCAGCCAATGTGTAAAAAAAACAACAACCCTGAAGCAAAAGATATTTTTGGACGTAGGGCTTGTACATGCCTGCCTTTTGCTGAGTAAAGGTGTATTAAATGAATTCACAAATATTTAGTGAAGATTATTGACTGTACAGAATCACCGCTGTCACTGACTAAATCTCTGGAGTCAGTGGTGACTCAGAGAAGTGAATCACTGTGCATTTCTTAACATTTAATGCACATTAACCGATCCACTCAGTCTTGATAACTTTATGCATGAAATAATTGGCGGCTTAACTAATTTTAGACAGAGTTGTGTCCTCTTACTGACGTAAATACTGATACTGGTGAGTTCTTAGCTTAAGAAAAAATGGGTGGAATAAATAGGCAGAAACTATGAACCTTTTAAACTGAGCTTAAACAGATGATTTGTAACACTTGCT
The DNA here is from genome assembly GCA_024447675.2 of Pterophyllum scalare. Lineage (NCBI taxonomy): Eukaryota > Metazoa > Chordata > Actinopteri > Cichliformes > Cichlidae > Pterophyllum > Pterophyllum scalare. Next base: position 10,814 of record JAMQGT020003424.1, read on the forward strand.
GCTATAATTGAAAGAGACATGAAAAACAAGCAAAAAAATGAAAAGAAAGGAATCAAATGTTTACTCTACCTCAAATATGTCAAAGATACCAGGGAAAAAAATGGGGATTTCCCAGCAGCATCTTGTGGATTACGACATGGTACCAAGAAATAACTTTGCAAAAAAATAACTAAATAGATAAATAATTCCAGTATTTTACTAAGCAAATTTGATTACCTTTGCTACCTTTGATAGAAAAGGCCACATTTGCCTATCTTTTGCAGTACACTTTAGGTTGTGCTACGTTAAGCTTTGAGCATAAATCATTGTGGGGAAAATCTGGGAAAGAAAGTGAATTACCATATTTCCCAGAATGCAGAAATGTTAGTTTGATTTGACTTAGATATGACTTAGAATATACACTAATCAGCCACTTTGTTAGGTACACCTGTTCAACGGCTTGTTGCAAATTTCCAATTATTTAATCAGCCAATCACAATGCAATGCATTAAGGCATGAACACACTGTCAAGACAACTTGCTGAAGTTCAACCTGAACCTCAGAATGTGGAAAAATACAATGATTTAAGACTTTGAACGTGACATGGTTGTCTGTACCAGGCTATTTCAGAAACTGCTGATCTACGGGGATTTTCCCACAGCAATCTCCAGGGTTTACAGAGAATGGACTGAAAAAGATAAAATACCCAGTGAGCAGCAGCTCTCTGGGTGAAAATGTCTTGTTGATGCCAGAGGTCAGAGAGAATGGCCAGACTCCTCTGAGCTGATAGGAAGGTAACAGTAATTCAAATGACCACTCATTACAACCAAGGCATGCAGAAGAGCATCTCTGAATGCAGAACACATCTGACTTTAAAGCAGATGGGCTACAGCAGCAGAAGACCACACCAGGTGCCACTCCTGTCAGCTAGGAACAGGATATCTAGGCTGTAATTCACACAAGCTCAATAAAATTGGACAACAGAAGATTGGGAAAACATTGCCTGGTCTAATGACTCTCAATTTCCACTGTGACATTCTGATGGTAGGGTCAGATGGATCCATCCTACCTTGTGTTACTGGTTCATGCTGTTGCTGGTGGTGTGATAGTGTAGCACACTTTGGGCCCCTTAATACAAACTGAGCACTGTTTAAATGCCACAGCCTACCCGAGTATTGCTGCTGACCATGTCCATCCCTTTATGTATCCATCTTCTGATGGCTGCTTCCAGCAGGATAACACATTATATCACAAAGCTCAAATCATCTTAAACTGGTTCCTTTAACATGACAGTGAGTTTGCTGTTCTCAAATGGCCTCCACAGTCATCAGTTCTCAAATCAATAGAGCACATTTTGGATTTGATGAATGACAGACAAATCTGCAGCAACTGCGTGATGCTATCATGTCAATATGGACCAAAATCTCTGAGAAATGTTTTCAGCACCTTGTTGAATCTGTGCCATGAAGTAGTAAAGCAGCTCTGAAGGCAAAAGGAGTCCAACCCAGTACTAGTAAGGAATAACTAATAAAGTGGTCAGTGAGTGTATGTGAAGGTCTTTCAGGTCCAAGTGCCAACCTAAATTCAGCAGGTGAACATCTTATTATAGCTGCAGGGCTCTGCAGGGCTGTGCAGCAGCGCTTTTTTTGTTTTTGTTTGAACCATGCATATGTGCTGTGAAGTTTGCACAAGGATGACTAGCCTCAACAAGATAAGGATGATGGCAAGATGTAAAACAAGATAAACAATTTGCGGAATGAAAATAGGAGCTAGAGTATAAACACTCCGGCAGCTCATTTGCTTTTGCTTAAAATCACTTTGCTGAATTTTAATGATGTGCTTTCATTTGCATTGCTATTTTAAACAGATGTGTGATATTTACTGAAATCTTTTTTTTTAATCTTATACAAATTCATCAGTGTTTACAGACTGTGCTCGATAAGAGATGATAAAGCACGGCTTTTCATTGTTTATTATGACAGAACAGCTTCTGCAGGAAAGTTATAACAGAAAAAACTTTTTCATACAGCGGTTGGCAAGATAATAGCTCTCATATCCCTTTGACCATAGAGCCATTTATGCACTATAAGGATCCCAGTTTGTGGCTAGAGGTCCAATCTGCTCAGCTGCTCTCCTCTGTCCCAGTATTTAATCAAGAAACCACGCCAAGGAAAAACTCCCAGTCTGAACCCAGAGCAAAGCATCTGGTATGCCACAGTGGAGATTCTCATGTTCAAATATAGACAAGAGCAGAGGCAGAAAATGACAAAGAGAGCACATTTTTCCCAGCAGAAGGTTGCAGCCCACACCCTGAAGTCTCATCCTAAAAGCAACATATTTGGCAGCGTGGCACTCCTGTAAATAAAATATAATCGAAGGGAAGCCTTTCTCTCACAATACCCTGTTTAGATGTCTAAGGGTTTGTGAACACACTCACACTCTCCCTCAAGGAAAGCTGAAGAAGCCTTCCTTTGCCATATCCTACAGCACATATGTTCTCTCTCATGCAGTTTATTTATGTGCCAAGTGAGGCACAGTGCATGTGCGTGTGCACTGAAGCATTTGGTTGATGTCAGGATTGTGTTAGAATTAAAGCATGGCTGCAGCTGTGGTATTGTGGTGATAAATGGATCTAGTGGGACAAGTGTTTTCAGTGATTTAAGTGTAAAGTGTACAGTGTGCCCACATCTGCCTTGGCGCCCCAAGATGCAGCTTACTGCCAAGTTGCCAAGATTCCTCCGGCTCATTTAGAACACCTGGAAGGTAAGATGAGGTCTGGCCCACCAACATGGCAGGACAAAAGATACGCACTCAGCCAAAGCAGCACACAGGAAAGCAGAAGACCGAAGTAAAATAAAAGGATCCTTCCTTACAGAGATGAGGATTAGTGAGAAATACAACACCAAGAGGAAAGGACAGAAAATCCTCAGAGAACTGACTGCTGCAGCAACATTACAAACTTCATTTAAAACGTTGCAAAACTGCATCCAGGCTAGATCAAGCCAGAGCAATACTGATTCTTACTGTTTATTATTCTTTTCTGTCACTGTACACAGACAAAAGCCAAGGCAAGTTTTTGTCTCATGGCAAAGGTGGAAGAGGTATTCACTTAGAACCTTTTAAAAGCAGCAATACTGCATTGTAAAAACACCAAGTCCTGCAACGAGAATATCACTTTATTGAAAGTAATTAGGGTTTTTTTTTAAGCAAAGTGCAATTAAAGTATCAGGGTTTATGGTCCACAGTCATTGTGAATACTATTGTTTTTGTGAGATTTACATCCTGTAGCTGGTCAAGATGGAGCTATTTGTATAACCAGATACCCCAGATCTGTTCTACAGCACAGCACTTTTTACACCATTCATTCTAATTAAAATAATCACAATAAACTAAAAAAACCCAAAACAAATCATGTTCTAAGAAAGCTTCTATTAAAGAATGAATTGCAGTCAGATATTTGAATCATGTTTATCTAATCAGGACTACACTGTAAGCGTGATCTTGTTTCCTTTCCAAAACTTTGTGCTTGTGACAGAAAATTCTTGCAGAAATTCTTGTTTATGTTATTTTTTTCTGCTTGGCCTCTTTAGTCACGTTACAACGACATGAGATAAACAATAATGTCCAGATATGTAAGAGTGTGGCCTCTGGAGATCCTGCCTGCATTGTGGGGGGTCCCACTCATTGGCACACTTTCCTTGACCTCAAGGTTATCACCATGGGAATCCTGGCTATAACGCTCTTGGAGCATGATGGAGGCTACTGGGTGATACCTGGACAGAATTAAGTCGCTGATTTGGTGTGGTGGCCACTGAGGAATCACTTGGGGCAATAAGAATGATATGATCACAAATGTTGCTCTCACTGGGACACCTGAACCCTTTAAAGCCTGAACCATTAGATAATTGCCAGAAACTTCCAAATTTTTTGAAAATGGAGTGCTTATTGAACCTTCTGACAAACTGTAATTTTCATATGGAGTACCAGTCAAAGGCAGCTGTCATGGGGCAAGAGGCAGGCTAGACCTTGCAGTCAAGTCTAGTACAGGGCAAACAGAGAAAGATAGACAATCATTCACCCTCACATTCACATCTATGGCCAGTTTAGAATCACTAATTAACCTACCATGCATGTCTTTGGACTGCAAGCACCTGGAGCAGCCATGGGGCAAGATGTATTCTTAGCCAGTTAAAGGGCGTCAGCTCTAAGTTGCGTTTAACGTTTTCATGTCCAGTTTGCTTAGTTCAGCGCACTGGGCTCTGTCTCAATATCTTTTTTGTGACTTCAAAGATAATGTCTTAATGGTGACTTCATAATGTCACCTGTTCAGATGACATAATTCCTACCTGACTGTGATATCTACCAAAGCTAATATGTGAGTAATGTGCAACCACAGGAACAAATTCTTTGTAGCAGCACTAATTCAATAAAAATGAGAAATTCTGTATTATCTGTTTGTTTTTATTTGAGTTTTGCAATTAAACTTCCTCTCCAGAATAATCCATGTACTGCAGGCCAAGAAACTCAACTCCTTAGAATATAGCCACATTCTTGCATGTGCAAAACCCAGACATGTGTGTGTCCACATGTAGCACAGAGATTGTTTGGGTTGAGTCCAGGGTCAGATGGATTTCTCCTGACAGTTTTATACACCCAATAGATGACTACTTGCTTGCGCTGTGATCCTTATATGTTAACTTCCTCTATTTGAGGGTTTAAAAGCATGCTGCAATGGTGACTGCATGCTGTATTTATGTTTGGACCCTGAAAGTTCTATCTGACCACAGGTCTTCATGGTTCTCAGTCCACCGCCGAGGCTTGGGTAACTCCTCCACCCAGGCAGACTCCTGTGTGTTGACATTTGAAAAACCAAATACCAGTCAGCAATGAAACATGAGACCTGCATGTGCTGGAAAGGGGAGGCCATTTGGTGAGGACAGTGAAAGAAAGAGCAAGAGAGAGAGAGAGAGAGAGAGAGAGAGAAAATATGTGCTCATAAAAAATGAGAAAATAATGAAGGAAATGCCCCACACCCTGTAAGATGAGGGGGATGAGTTTCAAAGCCCCCCCCCTTCCCTCCCTTGGTTCCTTCTTCCTTTTCTGTGTACAGTCTGCAGCATCTGAGAGTGCTTTCAGCTGGGCTTTGGCTCGGATCAACCATCTGAGAAAATCTGTTTCCAATATGAGAGTTTCCTGTGACTGCAGGAAACTGCTCTCCACACAAAGCAAGCTTGTGTGGAGTCACCCATGGAGCTACTGCAACTCCTGTCCCTCCATTCCTGCCCCAGAACCTGCTGCACCACTCGAACCCTTTTAGTGACACCAGCCTTTAAATAGACTAGGCTACTGGGAAGTTTGGCTTTCAGTCATGTTCTGAAAAAAATGTGAATTCTTAGTGAAAAACTGAACACATGTGATGATGCACATTTGCACTGAGGTAGGTCATTAATTAATTATGTTTATGGAGAGAAATATTTAATAGGTCTTCAAATGCCTATTTTGTGCAAAATAAGTATTTTTCTGATTCCGGTCTACGAGCACTTCTCAAAGGAAGGAAATGCACGGGTTAGTACAATATAGTGTTCCCTCGTCAATGCATCACTTAAAAACACTGCTTTGTTCCACTATTGCAAAAAAATTGTGCCTTAGCATCCTGAAACCTATTTCTGATCTAAAAACCAGCAGTGTAAGGAAATATTTCCCTGGGGACAAACTATCATTGCTCCTACCACCTACCACAACAGGCTTCAAGAATCCACATTTGGCCCACAGGATGTGACGGGAATCAAAGAGGCTTTTCCTGTTATTTAAATCAGCAGAACCAATGCTCACGTGTTTGACCCTCAGATCTGCAGTCCTAGTCAGGATTTACCTCCAGAAGTCAAGCTTGGATGACTTGACTGTTTTTACGATGAAATTGGACTTCCTCTTGAGCTGTGCTGCTTTTCATAATGCCCTTCATAATGGATAAGTCATGTGAAATTTTGACTTTTTTGACAACGGCATCAAAAATATATAAATATGTACTGTATATGCTTTTGACAGCATCCATCGTACCACAAGTGAGCTGTGTTTGCAGCCAATTATGCTGCACAGCCAGATCTTACAGCACTCAGCAGAGTAATCCCAGTCTGGTTCCAGTATGAGGTAATGCCACAGGGAATTAAACATCTTTGGTTGAGACACATACGATCACCGTTATCGCACCAGGCCTTTCTTAAAAGCACGTCCAATTTATGATCCTTTTCTCGCACCTTTAGCTTTATGACTTCAAGCACTTAGCAGAGTAGTTAACCCTGAGGTCAGTTTCTCGAGGGCCCAGTGTGGCCGTGCTCCATCTGCATATATTCATTTACATTCAGTGTGTGTTCTGCCACTGTTTGTGCACATCACTTTGCCACTCTATTGGTCACTGGAGTTGGACATGTTTCATCAGAAACCTAGCACTGAGATCTGCTCCAGAAATGTTTTAAGATACTGTCTAAAATACTCTGCTTTGAATGAATATTCAAATAATATTATTTTACAGCTGTAGATTTATTATTCAACTTCATGTGCCCTTTCTCTGGTCACCAATACAAGAACATAAGTCGACAAATTCTAAACAACACTGCATGAGCACTTAGTGCCCATGTGAGAATGCATACAGCGTCCAGTATCAACAGTGTTTTTACTTCTGCAGGTCTGCCTTCAGATGTTTACATTATATACAACACATGGCTGGTTTAGCTGCAATATCAACTATTGTAAAAAAAAAAAAAGAAAAAAGAAAGAAAAATATGCATGTCAAACATGCACTAAGATACTACTACCACTCACTGTCATTCATGGCTGGTCTGTTACCCTAAGTCTTATAGTGCTTAGGTATAAACTGAGAGTACTGTTAAGAGTGCAATGGCCCTGTGAACACTGTTGCTTTCCTTCTCATTAACCTCACAGATGACAGCCATGCTCAAGCTTGACAGGGGGAGCAATAACTTTGCGCTGAGATGCTGTGTGGAATAACTTTCCAAAGAAAAGCATGTGGGAGTGTGCCTCTGGACATTCTCCCTCAGTCAATATTGGACCTGATTTACATTGTGTTGATGTCCCCTGCAACCTTATTCCTGTGTAACAAACTGCAAATGGAGGGAATTCAGAAACACTTTCCTACATGGAAAAATTCAGGTCACTGAGGCCTTTCACTAAACCTTGGAGCAGAGAGCGTTGGTACATAGATGTGTACTCGTGCACTATGTGTCTGTATGTGTGTGTGCAGTGGTTGTGTATGTGTATGTCATGATGATCCTCACGCCCATTTCTACAGAAACGTGTCATACCTCCATCTGGATCCTGCTCTCTGAGCACATGTCAGGTAAGTCAGTGCCGGGTAACAGAATACAGGCACAGATGATGAGCTTTAACATGGAGCTAACCTGCCATTTATCTGATTCTCCAGGCATGAAACTGTGGGGTCACGCACACGCACACACACACACACACACACACACACACACACTCAGGCTTCCTTAAGGTGCTTGAAGAGAAAAATACAGACATTCACATGTATCAAGTTACATACACCCCGTAGCTTCTTGACATTTCCGATTTATGTCAGAACTTTAAAGCATTAAACCTAACCAACTCTATGCCTGCTCAACTTTGCATAAGATATCATGATGGATGCTCTTGTGACATATGTTGCAACTGATCTGTAATGAAAAGCAGGTGAGCATCAGTCACTCACTCAAATCCTGGCACAAGGTCACCAGAGGTTGAAGAGGAAGAGGTCACTCTACCCCAAGGGGCTGACGAGGGGGGCAGAAAAGCCTGAAACTCTGGGAGTTGGTTTTCAATTAAGTCACGGCTCAAAGTGTCACATATGGACAGCCTAATATTTATCTTAAAATTAAATCTAGCCAAATCTAGCTTTGCTTCAAAGGGAACTCAAAGGAATCACACAAACAGATCATGACTCATGCATCACTGCTCATTTCTCATCTGTCTTCTGCTCTATGGCGCGTGTGCTCACAGGATGCAGCCTGATCTTTGAATTACCTTTATATTACATGACTGTGGCCATTTCTCTATTATATTTTACATAGACCAGACTGGACTATAGTTGAGCTCTGCAGTCTGGGTAACCTATAAAAAGCTGACTAGGTCTGACTAACCAGAGTGCCAGAAGGAGGGAAGACATCACATCCATTTAAAGATCCATTTAGTTGGTTTCTTGTAATTTTCTACACAGAATGGATCCTAATGTATCTCTTAGGTCTTGTGGTATCTATCATTTAGTTATTTAAAAGTACAGGAAGAAAGCTTTTGTGGTATATTTATAGTTTTTATTCTCTTATTTTATTCTCTATTCAATTAGAGAGAAGCATAAAAACACAACTTAAAATGTACCACTGTGACCAGGCTTTTGTGCAGAATGTGTTATGACCAATTTAATGCCATGTGCAAATGAATATTTAATTTTTTTTTCTTTGTCTCAAGGTTCAATAAACACTCAATTTTCAAAAAAAATTAATTTTCTGGCAATTATTTCATGGTTCAGTCTTCAACTTAATAACAGGTTAAAAACTGAACTGAACCATAAACTGAACTGAACTGAACGGAACTGAATAAGACAGAGAGAGCAGCAGCATGACAATGTGCAGAAATGACAGTGACAACTGATTGAGTTAGACACATGCAAAGTGGTTTCCAGAGGCCACAGCAACCAAAGGTAAAGCAACTGAAGCCACTGCCCACAGGACAATTGCCAGTACAATGAAAGAGAGGTATCAGCAGAGTCATCAGCTGTTATCAGATGGTTTACCTGTATTGCTGGCAGTAAGCATTATGGAAGGACTGCACCCCGAACATTATTGCATTTATTCTGGATTTTCTATCCAGCTATATCCAGAAAGTGTATTCTTTTCCGCAGTGCCTGGGCTATGTATGCTCATACTGTTTTAAGTCTGTGTGCATGAGTGACAGAGAAAGAGCATTGAGAGAAACCTTAAAGACAGAGTTGAAGACAGAAACACTAACAGAGAGATCTTGAATATAGGAAGGAGAAAGAACATATCCAGGAGACCTCCATCTCACTGATGGATGGCTCCACATTGGAAGCCCAGACACGTAAACCAGATGGTGGACAGGCTCCAAAATAGGACTCCGGTTTGATGAATAATGTTAACGGTGAAGTTCACATCTACATAACAGCTTCTCCTCCTGAGTAGGTCTGTAAACGTATCACCTACAGGGCCTTGAGCAGCTTGGATTTTTAATAATAGTAATTGTGGGCATTACCAAAGCATTCACTGCATGCTACATAATCATCCAGAAGGATGTTTATATTTCTTTGCAAAGATGTTGGGCAGATTTTTGTGTTAACCAGTTTGAAGAAATCTAATGGCCATCAGATAGTTAGAATAGCTGCAATAAGAGTTTGTTAAATTTTTTGAATTTTCTATATATTTTTGCATATGGACTAATACATCATCTGATTTTCTCACAAGTTCCAAAAGTTCAATAGGAGAAGTGACTTAAACAAATTAGGTGAAAATATTGCATTTAAATATTTATTTAGGACAATCATCCAGTTTTGATATATGGAAGTGGCAAAAGTCTGTGGACCTTTGTGATGTGACCACTTTGTGCATCAACACCTGCAACCAAAAGTTTCCACTACTTGCCATCCTGGACATCATCTTAGAGAAATATTTTCCCATTTCAATTCTTGAAACATGTTAAACTTCAGTATGTTGAAGAGCTTTCCACAGCATTTGTACTGGATTAAGTTCAGGAATTACAAACCATTACTATTATTCTTCTTTGGAAATTCTTTGGTAGAAGAACTTGTTTCTTGAGGGTTGTTTTTTGCTGCATGACACAGTTATCTTGGAATTTAGATCAAGAACAGATGTCCTGAAAATTCCCTTTAATATTTTCTAGTATAATTCAAATTTTATCGCTCCATTAATGATGATAGGCCATATGCAGCAAAACAGTCCCAAAACATGAGGCTCCCATCACATGTTTCATCGTTTGGATACGTTTCTCATGCTGGAATGCAGTGTTTTCCTTTCTCCAAACAGAACACTTTTTATTTAAAACAAAAGCTCTATTTTAGGCTCATTCTTCCACAAAACATTGTTCAGGCAGCCTTGTGGCTTGTCTCTGTGATCTTTAACAAAATGCAGATGGCCAGCAGTTTTCTTTTTGGAGAGCAGGGCGCTCTCTTTGCTGCAGCCCTGCCATACACACTGTTGTTCAGTGTTCTCCTGATGGCGGTCTCATGAACATGAACATTAGTCAAAGTTACATGCTTGCTCTTGGAGTGATCATTGATGGTTGACCACTCATGAGGAGGGAATTGGTGATCTTGAATTTCCACAGCTTGTCTGACAGTCTAATATTTTTGTGGGCTTGTTTGTTGGGGTTCCCTTCATTTACCTTTATAACTTTTGTGAAATCTGCTAACATTTGGGCCACATAAACTTACTGGACACTTTGTTAGGTATTGCAGATATCTAATCAGCCAGTCATATGGTCCAAACTGTTAAGAAACATCCTTTTGCAAATAGAGTTAGTTGCTGTTATGAAACAAATATTTTATAAAAACAGAGTATTTATTGTGGAGTTTGGATTGTGCTAATGCAAGACAGCTATAGTGACTGACAGAAAAAATACAGTGATTCTTTAAAAATAGTTTGTTTTTCTTAGACATATTACTGATAACCCTTGAAGAAACACAAGAGGGCAAAGCTGCATTGCTAAGATTAATTCACAAATACATTTATCCCAGTTTGATGAAGAGTCTCTTGAGTTTTTGCCATGAGAGTGAAACAGTTATTACAAAGGGGTGAGCTCACACCAAAGCAACAGAGCCAAACATGACATTGATTAATCAACATGAAAAACATGGAGTCTTTATTATCTAGTCCCTAAGGACTTAATGATGGTTTGAACTTAGCTGGCGTGGGAGGCTAGACAAGAAAGATTTATTCACAGGGTATCTGCATAACTGACTCTTTCTTTGCTCTTTCCATTCAGTCTGGAGTTGGAATTATTATGTATTAAATATGGTCAATGTCACTGGCAGTAGAGCCCAAGGACCACTGTGACAACCCCATCAATACTATCAGAGGAATTCATCATCAAGCACTATTCTGATGCATGTACAGATCAACTTTACAGACGGATGATCATTTTCAAGTGGCATAGACTGAACTATTATTACACCAAAAGGAATTATGTCTCTAAAAAAGAAGCTTTTAATGCCCAAACATTCTGAAACTGAGAGAACAAAAGAGTTCTTTCTAAAAAGCAGATTTGGTTTGAAGGGTCACGGTAGATCTAAGTCAGTTGCGGGGGATGTGGAGGATGTGGGGTGATTGGGTTGCAGGAGACTGCACACACTGCAGAGAAATTAGACAGGTTGTCAGCTGAGTGTGCAGCAGAGCTCTGGCGGCCAGCCTTTCTCTGCGATCTGGAGGAGAGGAGTGCAGGATGGAGGAGTGTGTGAGACTTGCACCAAGAACTGAGACATAGTTTCCTGTGTGTATTTCCTGTGTGTTTAATGTTCAGCTCAGGGCCAGAGCCTGTTTCCTGTGTGTGATGGGTGCCAGGCCCAGGACCCCAAAACAAAGACAGCACGCCATAAGAATCCGCCAATGTCAGTGGCAGCCCATGCAGCTGCTGCATACTTTTATATATACAACCTCACAGTGGTGCAAAGTTTAAAAATATAGTTCATGAGGGGGAGATATGTCTCTTATCCTGTCTATTTCTGTTTATGTGTATTGGTACCTCTAATAAGCAGAGATCCCAGGATCTCTGCCTGGAGGGTGTCTCACATTACATAACTCTATACTATAAGGGATCATGACACACTAAATAGTGAATGAATAAAGTTTTTTTTAAATTTTCTATATATTTGATATTTTCTTACTGCAAGTAAAAAAAAGATCAATCCAGTTATAGTTATTGGCTAATAAAGATTATTTCAATAAGGAGAGATCATTTACAGTGTTGGAGTAATTAGATTTTGATGAAGCTACACAGCAGAGGACATAAGATAGGACCCCCAGAGTCTGGACACTGGTGGTGGCAGAGTTGAGGCAAGTGGAGACTTGGATGAGGCTCTCAAAGTCTCCACCTGCTTCATCTCTGAACGTTTTATTATTTGTTTGGGACTATTTTAAGTCATGGATTCATGGCATACTGAATTGGTGTGGAAAAACACATAATTTGTTTCCATTTTACTAGTTAAATCTATGAAAAAAAGGCCAAAGATAACACAGTTTGACAATCATAAAATAGTATTTTTGCACCAATAGGGTGATTCTTAAAGAGAGGAAAAAACTTGGGAAAAAAATTATTTCCTATCTCAGCATGGTGTGCAGCTGACCTTCAAAAATTTGAGGAAAATGAACATGTGGAGGACAAAAGAAGCGGCAGGCCTTAAAAAAAAACTATCTACAGCAGATTAACAGTATCTGAAAGTCATGTCCTTTTGAAAAAGGAAAAACCCAGCAAAGACTTGACACAGGACCCAAGGGATGCATCTGGTCCTTCAGTTGATCCATCTGTTCACTGAAGCCTCAACAGAAATGGTCTCAGTGGAAGGGCGGCCGTCAAGAAGCCATTCCTAAGAAAGAACAAGCTGAGGTCTGCCAAATTACACAAGAACTGGACTGAAAATCAGGGGCAACAGGTTTCATAGAGTGATGAATCCAAATCTAAAATCTTTGGTTCAAATCCTCATCAGCATGTCGGGAAGATGTCAGGAGAGAGCTACAACAGTGAGTGTCTACAGGCATCTGTAAAACATGGTGGAGACACTGTCATGGCTTGGGGCTGCATTTCAATCAGTGGTGTTGGAGAGCTTGTGAAAATATAGATTTTTATAGATAAAAGCTGAAGTACTGCATCAACTTCTTTGCTCAAGTAAAAGTGAAAAAGTACAGGCTATGAAATGTACCCAAAGTAAAAAGTAAAATGTAGCTCTTTGAAGGACATTTCTACGAGATTTTTTTTGATATTTTTACAAGATGTAAGATGTTTCATGAGTTATCTTGGTTGATTTCTATTCCCTATACAGTACTTACAGTATACTCTTAATACTGTCTTTATACCCGACAGTATACAGTTGGTATAAATGTTGAATTCAGTGAATGAATCTAAGTATCATCAGCTTTAATTAAAACTCATCTCTGCTACACTTGATGCAACCTAACTTTGACCATGAACACCACAGCCACTGCGCACGAGTCCTAACAAAGAGCTTTACTGTAAATTCACCACAGTACAGCAAGCTGTACCTTTAGCTTCCAGACACACTGTGGGACAAACTGCACGCAATTTGTGTGTTTGCTGATATTTGTTGAGCTGATAGAAATGATCCATTTGAAATTACCTGCCACTTAAAAAAAACGTTACTCCCTGTATGCTCACACCTCTTCGGTAGCGCTAGGTAGATGCTGAAGTACCGTAACCACAACTTACAGACACCTGCACCAAAAACGCCTCTCTGGATCGTTCCAGCCCACTTTGACCCCCGCTCTAAATGATGCATAAATTATATGGTTTCGCCTTTTACATCTCTTTTTATGCAAAAAAACCTGGTGATGGATACACCAATAGGATTCTTTTATGTTATTGTTCCCTCCATTTAGACTCAGATTGGTTTGATGTTTGAAGGCACACAGTGACGCTAAATAAAAACTTCCCTCAAATGTCTTAGACCTAAAGTAATGAGCCTGTTTTGAAAATATAAGAACTAAAAAGTACAGATATGTGTGTTAAAATGTAGGAAGTAAAAGTAAAAAGTTGTCAGAAAAATAAATACTCAATCACAGATACCTGAAAATACTACTTAAGTACAGTAACAAAGTATTTGTACTTGGTTACTTCCCACCTCTAGACAGTACTGTTGTTATAAGCGCTATATAGATAAATTACATGACGTGACTAAATACCCCTCCACATCCACCAGCACCACTGACTTCACCTCCTGTTTGATATTGGGAATGATAGTGATGAGAGCAGAAACCAAATGAACTTGCTGAAAATGGTTTAAAAGCTTTAGAGCTGAGGGAAACTGCAGAGTCAAGTGATAATTTGTCACTACAAGTGACCCCTTTCCCAGGGAAGTAGCTGCTTTAAGCTGCTGTTAGTATAAAATATTGAATTCAGTTGCTTAACTTAGATGAGTAAATGGTGCATTTGAGTATGTTTGAAGTGTTTGTTTGGACATGTGCTTGAATGTGTGTGAGTGTCAGGAGCTCTGACAAAGTGACAAAACCTCACTCAAGAAAATGGAGCATGTTTGCCCAGTAACAATAGCCTTAAACACACAACCAACACAAACAAGGATCCTGAACAGATGGCAGGACAGGCAGGAGGTAAAAGAGAGGATAAAGAAACCAGAGAGAGAGAGAGAGAGAGAGAGAGAGAGAGAGAGAGAGAGAGAGAGGGAAAGAGGTGGGGATGGGATGAACATGACTGGAGTTGTTAACTCCCCTCAGACAAGCACAGACACACACAGTGAAACTGTGACGCACTAAATGACTGTTCCTGGAATTCTCTGCTTTGAATATATACGTTTGAGGTGAGGATGATCTGTGCATGCGCATCCACAACTGTCTGACTTATTATTGTGAAATTCCTCAGCAACACCTGGGGATAAATTTTAAGCTAGAAACACAAACACATATGAATGAGCACAGACACAACTATTTTGAAACAAGCACACTGGAAGCATACGATCACGAACACAGTGATTTATGGGCGTAGGGTGGTCAGCCAAGAGCCAGGGTTATATGAGTATATCAGACATGCACAGATAGGTGAACCAGACTGCTTCCAAGAGCAAGGCCAGTTGGAAGAGGCTGCCAGTCTTCTGTCATCACATGTCAGCACACCAGGGCTACAAATATATGGCAAACACAGCCTTACACTCTTCATCTGTACTGTAAAATAACAGAAGCAGAAGCAGGGTAGGCAGGGTCAGTGAAAATGAGAGAATGATTCAATATGTAGCAACAAAAGGGGGAAAAGAGATCTGAAAATATGCTCCAACAGGTGTTTAGTTCTTATGTACAAATCTTTATAATCATTTATTTTTCAAATATTTCATTTGAGCACAAAATCATTTTTTTCTCTCCCGGTATCTGCAGCATCATGGAAAAGCCACATCATTCAATATATTATTTCTTTATATCATAGCATAGTAATTAAGAGTCAAGAACAGATTAGTTCAAATTTTCAGATGTTGACATTTACGGAGGGGACATTGAAAGACATTAAAATTTGTGATTTAAACTGAGCAGGTTTCAAGGCCT
This sequence comes from Pterophyllum scalare, assembly GCA_024447675.2. Lineage (NCBI taxonomy): Eukaryota > Metazoa > Chordata > Actinopteri > Cichliformes > Cichlidae > Pterophyllum > Pterophyllum scalare. Next base: position 26,110 of record JAMQGT020003424.1, read on the forward strand.
CAAAACATTATACATCCCTCATCTCTCAGATTTCATTTAGGTACATTTGTCCACCCATAGCTTTACTAGTGTGATTAAAGTTTCCATTATCTGAAATGTATATTGCACATTGTGTGCATGCATGAGTGTTGTGAGTCCTTGTATTGCCCCTGATGTGGGGACCTAGACTGTTTGCACATTCACTTTATGGGTACGTGTCTTCCTTATGGGGTCCTTGCAACAAAAATCATAAAAATTTTTATAAAATTGTAAAAACCTCTTAAGATTAGAATAATGGATACATATAGGCAGGCACTAGTTGAGTTTCAGGTTATAGTGCATATCCAGGAGATGAACACAAGTCAATGTAATGGTTTCTGAGATGATGGAAAAATGACCATGTGCGCGCATGTGTGTGTCCAACAGGGCTAAAAGGACTGTGGGGGAAGTCTACTGTATTTCATTATGTACAAAAAAAAAAGACCAGGCAGCAGTCTATTCAATAGGGTCTTGTGAAAAGAAAGGACCTCTCACCCTTTATGAGGAATACCAAAAAGCCTTTTTCCTTTTTTTCACTCAAGCATCATTGTGTGCTATTTACTACAGAACTCATTTATCACAAATAAAAGAAACTCATCTTAATGGGTGTATTTTCTGTGCAAGAAAATACACCCATTGCTTTCACAACATGTATGTCTGATAAAAGCACAGCAGTGGCTTAGTTACCAGCTGTGTATGTCTAAATACTGTAAACATGCAGTATAATGATGCACCAATAACTCATTAAGACCCAGACTAAATCGCTCAAAAACATTAGGATGGGCAGGGACATGAAGTCTCCACGCCTTGCTCTACTATTGCTCCACTTTTTTGAAGTGTCACAAAACTGACAGGTCTGAGCATGAAGATAGCAAATAAAAATATATGGGTGGAAGGTTCAGCAGAGGGAAATTTCAACCACACGTGACTGTATTCAAAATTGTTACAGTGGTTTAATTTTGATGATTTTAAATTCTGTGACAAGCATCCAAATGTCATCAAAAGGCATCATGATGAGAAAACAGCAGCCAATCCTCAGCTGATCAGACATTTTCCTGTTGGTTTAAACAAAAGGTCAAAGAGACAGAGTCTTATCACTGCTCTGTTCCCAAACAAAAGCTTGACCTTCAGCTAAATCCTCAGTGAGTAAGCTGAACTCTGACATTTACAGTGTTGCTTTTAACCTGCATGCCCACCCACCCTCTCCACATACACATTTTTGTTTACTTTGTGTGAAATATGTAACCACTCTTTATTGGTCACAAATCTGATATTTAATCAACACAAGGCTATGATACCAGAATTATGAATCCAAAGATTCAGTCTTGTGCTGAATCTCTGCTGCACTCTAGCGACAATGTAGCTTTATGGCACGTTTTTAAAGAACATATTAAAATGTCTTCCTCATCAGGAGAAGTTGGTTTGGTGTAGTCTTTTAAAGACCTTTGCATATTCAACTCACTGTTGTTGTGCAGAGAGGATGTAATTCTGTCTCTAAATCCACTGCCACTCTAATGCAGTATAAACACAATTCATAAAACTTTCAGCCAGGAAACTGAGCACTGACTCCCAGTGTGGGAGTGATATTTCTCACTTTGTTTCACATTATTTTTGCCCTTTTTGTTTTCCTCTTCCATTAGGGGTCACCACAGCCAATCATCTGCCTCCATCTCACCCTATGCCTAGCATCCTCCTCTTTCACAACAGCGCTCTGCATTTCCTCTTTTACTACATCCACGAATCTTCTCTGTGGGCTCCCTCTTTTCCTCTTGCCTGGCAGCTCCATATTCAGCATCCTTTGTCCAGTATATCCATTATCTCTCCTCATCACATGCCAAAACCACCTATCTAACCTTGTCTCTAAAAAGTTCAACCTGAACCACCCCCTATCATGTGTTGATTTCTAATTTTGTCCAAGCCAATGAAAATCTTGACATCTTCAACTATGGACCTCCAGCCCAGCCTCCTGTCTTTTCGTCAGTGGATGGATGGATGGATGGATGGATGGATGGATGGATGGATGGATGAATGGATGAAAATCATGGCACATGGAGTTTGGTGTCAATTAGAAGGATACCATTGAGGAAGACACTGCTCTCCAAAAAACAAAAAAACAAAAAAGAACCCCAGCTCTCTTGATGTTTGCTAAAGCATAATTTTATGACCAGTTATAGCAGAATACAAATATATTCCAAAAGTTTAGGAATTTTCTCTTGCTGTCATATAATTAGTGAATTTACTTTGGTTCATTTGACTGTTATGACAGTTATTAAAAAACAGCACAATGACACCACTTAAACTACAGTATTAAGACTTCAGCTGCAAACAGTCTTTGTCTTGTGGCTCCCTCTACTGGTGGTGCAATAAATTCACAACATGCTAAATACAGTCTTTCTCAATCGCTTTGGTGCAGTTCTCACAGCAGGAACGTCATTCTTACCACTATTAATGAGTTCTCAGATCAGTTAAGGCATTTCTCATAACACACACTCACCTGTGTAAAAGACACTACAACAATGTCAAAACATGAAAAGTCAGTCACTTCAACTCTGTGATAAAAGAATAAAAACCATTTTAGGACTTAGACATCAAATTGTTTTTCTTTTTTACTTTTATCAAAGTCTTACTGACTTTGGAAAGAGTTGTGCAACAATGATGTAGAGTAAAAAGTGTTCAGACAAAAAAATGAAATGTGAATGATTTATAAAAGAAAATATATACAATCTACAATCTACCAACTACTGTAGTGTTGCCCTGTAAAGTCATGCTACATCTAATAAAGCGGCCACTTTATTAGGTACACCGGTTCAACTCCTCGTTAATGAAGCTACATTTTGCACAGACTCAAAAAAATTGGACAATATTAGATTACTAGATTACTAGAAGGAGTACTCCAATGGCCTCTACAGTCACCAGATCTCAGTCCAGTAGAGCATCCTCGGGATATGGTTGAAAGGGAAATTTGGATGAGGAGCTGACAAGTTTGCAGCAACTGTGTGATACTATCATGTCGAGAAAGGCTAATGTGGGTGGAGAAATGTGTGACTGATTTGGGAATTAAGAGTGCATTAAGAGTAATGAGAATTATTTTTCTGTTGTGAGAATTAAGCCAAAGCAATCAAGAAAAACTGTAAAAGCAGTCAGACGGAACATTTCCATCCTCTTGTATCCTGCTGCTTTACTGTGATACTGTCCTACTTTGCTTGTATGAACTTGTAATAATGATGATAAAAAAAAAAGTACAAATTTATTTCCTGTGTTGTGGAATCTTCTGCAGTTTTTAAGATGAAACAAGTGGTCTCCAGATAACATATTATACCTCAAAACACAATACATGCACAAACTACTCTACTTTCTGTTTGAAAGCATTAAACTAGAATCTCAGCTACACCTTTTACTGCACATGCAACCTTAGTAAAACACTGAATCTTTGCAAGCCACACATATGGTATTTATTTGCTATGTGAAAACAGCAGATGTATTCTGTAAATAAAAATAGCTTATGCCTCCATCCTGAAACACTGTGGGACTGTTGCTGTGTTTATCTGTGTACATTAAAATGAGCCAGATTTGTTTGTTATATCGCTCAAAAATGCTTGTTTGAGACAATACAGTGTGAGAACAGTCTTAGTCAGCTGTCTGGAAGTCGAGTCAGGAGTAATTCTGCCAGCACCCACCCTTAAGTTAAACCTCAATATTTCCAAGCCATGACTAACAGTATCTGGTTTTCGCTCATAATTTAAAATTAGATTTCTTCATTTGCTCCAAATATAATTTATGATTTCGCAAATTATTACCAATGTGTACAGCGTTTAATTTGATATACTCAGCATCACAATAACAAAAGAAAAAAAACAAGTCCCATTTACTTAAAAAGCATACCGGTTGATGCAAGCAGAAAGCAACAATGATGAGCATATGCACTTGTTCTGAAAAGCATCTAGAGCATGAAATCACAAACGCTGGTTAACGAATGTTAACGAACACGTTAACATTTCCATAAATATGGAGCTTTGATGGCAAAAGTTTTGCAGTTGCAGGAGGTATGCAGAAAAGGTCAACCTCAATGCTTCTCAGTGTTACATAAAAAATACACTGAAGTAAACTAATAGCTACAGGAAACAAATAAGTCCTTCTACATTTATTTAAACAAATGACATTCATTGACTACACTATACCATTATAGTGAGCTTAAGATTTTGTTGCTTTTCAATAAAGCAGTGCTAGCTTGTTGATTGTCATGGTTTATCATTTTAGTTATACTTTTCCCCATTTTATCATCTACTTTCTTTAACCCTCTCGAGTGTCACTTGTGTCTTGTTACCCAGTCAGTTCCCCATGTGTGTATAAAAACCAGCATCTTTGTTGATGATCGCTGTGTCCTTCCTTCCAGTATTCTTGTTTTTGTGCTTTTAGAATGGATTGATGGATGGATGGATAGTTTTTATTTTATAACTTGTATTGCAATACTCTGTTTTTCTGTTGTATTTGTCTGTGTGTGTGTTTTTATATCTTTAGTATTGAAGGTCACTCCCATACTTTTTTACCTTGTCTCTCTATGTTCTTCTTTTTACTCTTCTCTTTCCCCTCACCCTCCCAGCTGGTCACAGCAGATGGTGGGCCCTGCCTGAGGATGGGTCTGCCACAGGTCTCTTCCTGTTGAAAGTGAGCTCTTCCTTCCCACTGTCACCAAATGCTTGCTCAGTGTGTATTTCTAAACAATAAACAATCACTTTATCAAAGAAGCCTCAAATGTAGGTCCCAGTGTACTGCTGCCAAAGCTAAAGGACAAAAATCTTTGTGGTAAACAGTGAATAAGTTGTATTTCATCTGAAGACGGGGGGGGGGTGATGTATACCTACTCCACACACACACAACCCTCACAGGAAGAGCAGCAGAGCACTGAAAGTGAATTACAGTGGTATTTGAAAAACTGCACTCTCTTTTAAGTCGCTTGAACCCTGTTGTTATCGAGTAATGGGACAGCTGGAAGGTAAAGTGGTGTTTTAAAAAGCTAAAACAGGACCACACACAAATTCTGATTTAAAATTAAATTAGGTTTCTTTGAGTTTTCTCTGCAATCTATACCTTAGAGACCGGAATATAATTGCTCTTTGTCCAACTATGTTTCACCTTTTTTTTCTTTAATTAAGGATATGACAGATGTTTAATCCTGAGGCTTTGCCTTTAAATCTTTTAAAACATGTTGGATCTTCCAGCCAAGAATGATGATACCCATTGGCACTATTACAGAGGAAGTGAACTTCCAGCCCAGACTGGTGAATCATCAAAGACACTGCTATTGTTTACATCTGTGTGGTCAGACATGTTACTGCAGTGTTAATAAAAACCTCAGCATTAACATCAACTGCACGCTTGCGTTCTGTCTGCAAGTCAGTGGCAACTCACTCAGAGCACAGCCCTGAAGGGGAGACAGAGACAGCATGTTTCCTAACACACGATGCTTGTTTTGAGGCAACAATGACACATCTAAGAGGAAGTGAAATGCTTGAAGTTGCACTGTGTTGGTTCGGAAACAGATGATCAAAAGGTGGCCATCAACTCATAATTTTGGTGTAAAATATGGACATGTTTTATTTAGTGCCATTTCCAATAAGTAACCAGCACAACTTAAGGTTTCATTTTTGGGCACTAACAGTGTTGGAGATTGGATGGTTGTAGTGATCATTTCAAAATGGGACTTTCTGATTTTATCCACATCTCAACTGTGCTACAGCAGTTCCTCTCACTGAATGTCTACAGGCACCTTTTTTACATAAGTATGAGCAGAAACTCAAGTAGCTTTTACAGTATGTAGCACTTTACTGTGACTCATTATTGGCTGATTATTTGGGAAATGGCAGTTTTATAGTCTTCATAGCTTTGTCTCCAGCACCACGATCATGCCAACCTTTCAAAATTAAAAAGAGGAAAAAAAGAACTTCTGAACTGTTATAAAAACCTAAATCTTGACTTTGAACTGCTAACCATACCCCCCCCCCAACCACCACCACCACCAAACCTCGAACACAGCTATATACCGATCTGACACTTTTCCTTTTTAATTACACTGTACTTGTCAGATCGTTTTTGTTTGATATTCTGTTCTCACCTCTCCGTCTTCTGTAATCTAGTTATGAGAGCATTTCACTGTGCTATTTGTCACCTGGACGGGTGGTATTTGAGAAGAAAGCTGCAGGCAATTAAGGTATTAAAAAGAGGGAGACTGGCTGTTCATCCACCTCCTTCCTCTCCAAAACAAGGTGAGTAAAACGTGAATTCTTCCTTAAACATTCCTCCTACATGTCCTGTGGCACAACCAAAAACAAGAAAAAAAAAAGTTTTTATAGATCATTTTAAACCAGGCATGTCAAACTCATTCTACATTGTGGGCCACATACAGCCCGTTTTGATCCTAAATAGGCTGGACTAATAAAACTCCCCTCTCTGTCACTTTAAATAAGTTTAACTGTACATGTAATCCCTGCGATATCTTAATATAAGAACGAGTGCAATCTAAACAGTAAGTCTCAGTTTTTCTGCATGATTAAGTTTCTAGTAAAGGAAACAAATCTGTCTGCACTTCTGCCTGATATTGTGTTGGTCCCTCTTTGCTGCCAAAACAGCCCTGAACCATTGAGGCATGAACTCCACTAGACCACTGAAGGTGTGCTGTGGTATCTGCACCAAGATGTTAGCAACAGATCCCTTAAGTCCTGTAAGTTGTGAGGTGAGGCCTCCATGGATTGTTCAGCACATCCCACAGATACTTGATTGGACTGAGATCTGGCTAATTTGGAGACCAATTAAATACCTCAAACCTGTTGTTGTGCATGGCCTGCAACAGTGCTTAGTTATAGGTGGTACGTGTCAAAGTAACATCCACATGGATGTCAAGACCCAAGGATTCCCAGCAGAACATTACCCGAAGCATCACACTGCCTGTGCTAGCTTGCCTTCTTTCCATAGAGCATCCTGGTACCAGGTGTTCTCCAGGTAAGTGACACACACACCCGGCCATCCATGATGGAAAAGAAAAAGTGATTCATCAGACCAGGCCACCTTCTTCCATTGCTCCGTGGTCCAATTCTAATGCTCACATGGCCATTGGTGGTGCTTTTGATGGGTGACAGGGGTCAGCATGGGGACCCTGACTGGTCTGCAGCTATGCAGCCCCATATACAACAAACTGTGATGCACTGTGCATTCTGACACCTTTCTATCAGAACCAGCACTAACCTTTTTGGCAATTTGAGCTACAGTAGCACATCTATGTTGGATTGAATCACATGGGCCAGCCTTTGCTCCCCACGAGCATGAATGAGCCTTGGCAGCCAATGACCCTGTCGCTGGTTCACCACTGTTCCTTCCTTGGACCACTTTTGATAGATACTGACCACTGCCGACCAGGAACACTTCACAAGAGCTGCAGTTTTGGAGATGCTCTGACCTAGTCATCTAGCCATCAGAATTTGGCCCCTTGTCAAACCCACCTTCCATTTACGCTTGCCCATTTTTCCAGCATCTAACACATTAACTTTAAGGACAAATATTCACTTGTTCCTTCATACTGTATACCCCACCCATTAACAGGTGCCATGATGAAGAGATAATCAGTGTTTTCCACTTTACCTGTCCTTATGCATACCTCTCTTTAAAACAACAAGAACTGTAAAAAAAAAGTCTGACATATTGTACTATATGGGGTAAATGATTGAGAATATGACAGATACCAAGATGATGAACCTTTATTAAAGTACCCAGTGGCAGCCCATTTTTCCACAAACCATGTTCACACTTGCTGATAGCAGGTTGCTAGAAGAGGTTCATTTTTGGAAGCTTTAATCCCTGCCTCCTTGATCTAGTTTAATCGTATGTGGCTCATTATGTCCTATTACATCTCCAGGCCGAACACTGCCATGAGAAATGATTTCTAACTGTTTGTATGGCAGAGCTCTTATGACATCCTTTCACTGTCATGTTCTCCTGGCTGCACATCTATTAAATAACACTGAGTAGACATTTTTCTTGAACTATTTTGAGGTTTTACTAAGCATGTCAGATGTTTTCCAGCAAAATCCAGTGTCACATTCCCACAAATAAATTCTTGCAGTTGTAGTAAATATCTTTGAAATGATCAATATAATGACTGTCCACCATTCCTGGCTACAGGACAGAATGATCCAAAAAGCTGGGGACAGGGTAACGCCCTTGCTCACTTCTGCCCTGGCCAGAGGAATTCAGCAGGTTTGGGAATTCAAGCCATATGAGCTGTTTACTGTTGTAGCTTGCTTATGATTAAAATGGAAGGATACACATGAGACTAAATGAGGGAGGTGATTGGTAAAGTACAAATGTAGGCAATTTGAACCACAAGTCATCTTGTCTCTATTGTCCCTAACCAGTAGAGGTTAAAAAAGCAGTGTCAGGAGAACATACATTCTGTACTGGAATGTGTTTTTATTAGTGCAGCATGGTTATGGTTTCAGTTTTGCTGGCTGGGTCAAAAGATCCAGAGCACAACACATCTGCCTAGCACAGATTTCTGTCTGCCTTCCTGCCTGAATGTTTACAACAGAGTCTGTCTTTGGCTCGCTCTTAAAGTTCAAAAGAAACTGAGCTTTAATTCAGCAGGAAATATCCCCTCTGAACAGAAGGAAGAGTGCATAAAACTCTAATCTGGAGCATTAGTCAAAATGACAATGCAAATACCACAGTAATGAATAGAATTTATTTAGTGTAAGACAATATATGGCATACAACATACATCACTTCACTTTAAGAGTAGTGTCGTAATTTACCTGAAAACAGTGCATAAAGTTAGAATGATCCTGTAAGAATAGGTGTGGCTCAGATCTGCAGTTGTTGGTATGGCAACAATAAACAGCATGCTAGTAAACGTTAACAATGGGAAGCTGCCCTGCAAAGAATGTCGAGCAGTCTAATTTGGTGTTGATGTGAATTACAGAGCCTCAGTGTGGGTGATGGGGCGATGACTTTTGGCAAGAAGTAACAGAACCAGGGAGTGTCTTTCAGCGCACTGTAGAAGAGCATTCATTTTTTTATGAACAACAGTGCATATATTATGAAGAAAACTCTTTCATTACCATAAATCTATTACTTTGATCAAATTGGTAGGTTCTTTCTTCCAGTTTAAATTGTTTAAAATGGCTTTAAGTACAGTGTGAATTACCATTACAGCAGAAACTATGAATATGTAGTTGAAAAAAGTGGTGCGAAGCTTCAGCTGCTACCAAAGATGCTTACACCTAATCTGTAACTGCCCATGAAAACAAATAAAAAATAATACATTATTCACAAATAATGCTAAAAACAGCAGCTGGATAAGTATGCTTTTAAAAGCTCAAATGATAATTAGGCCTCTTGTGGTTTGCATCTGCACTGAGGCTAAATAGGAATGTTGAACCAATGTCTCGGTGCATATTGATGAGCAAACACTCTACAATTCCAACTCATACTTTTTACTTGTATTAGGGAATCAAATGCAAATGACCAAGGTAGTATCCTGTCAAAGCAGAGGGTTTTTCCTCCTTCTCATACTGACTCTAAATAGTACTAACATACTATCCTCCATCCAGCTGCAGGAGAGGGCCTAAAGGGAGGCAGAGCTGTGTATTAAGAAGGTCACATTAAAGCCCAAATCCTGTTTTGCTCAAATTTAAAAACTAGCTTGCTTTGAACAATTTCTACTATCTTCATGACATATTCTACTCTTCATCATGGCACTTGTTAGGGGGAGAGATATATTAGTGGTGGGGATAGTCAGGTGTGTATGTGTCACCAGGATGCACTATGGGAAGCATGATAATAATTCCACTTTCAGCAGGATAATCCACCCTGCCACAAAGCAAAAATGGTTCAGGAATGGTTTGAGGAGCACAACAACAAGTTTGTGGTGTTGACTTGGCCCCCAAATTCCCCAGATCTCAGTCCAACCGAGCATCTGTGCTGGACAAACAAGTCTGATCCATGTACCCCACCTTGCAACTTACAGGATTTAAAGGCTCTATTGCTAACATCTTGGTGTCAGATATCACAGCACACCTTCAGTGGTCTAGTGGAGGCCACGCCTCGATGGTTCAGGGTTGTTTTGGCAGCAAAAGGGGGACCAACACAATATTAGGCAGCTGATCATAACATTATTCCCTATCCAAATTACCAGTAACACAAGTAAATGTTTAGGTATATTTTTGGAGCCTTCTGAGAGACTATTCAGCATTTCATTTTAAGTCTTTTGTTTTCATAATTCATTGCCAGACATAAAATTCTTGCAATAAAGTTACAACTGCCTGGGTCAAAAGCTGTTAAGCAGCTAGCCTCCTTACAAAAGAGCATCATTAGTACCAAATCAATCCAGGTATGTAAAGGTTATTTATTTATATATTTATTACTACAGCTGACATGCCTTTATAATGAATAATTTCAATGTGGAGTCTGTCATCACAGACATTTTTCAATAAAACAAATAGTAATAACAATAATATGAGTAGATATATTTATTATTATTTATTTATTTTTACTTTTTGTAATATTACCAGTGCACATTACTTATTTAATATCAGTCTCCAGCAGAATACTAGAAGTAAAATCATGTGAACCCAAAAGTTTTCCTGGTAGAAGTAACGAGATTACCGGACAAAAGTAAACACGATTAGATGGGCTGATTTTCAGTCAGCAGCAGGGAGGGACGAGAGGCAAAGAGAATGAGGTTAAAAAAAAGGCAGCAGAAAGGGAGAGCTTAGGACTCCCCTTCAGGCACCCGAGCAAGTCTGGACTGTTCTGCTCCTGCTTGCGTTCAGCCCACGCTAAACAGCGCAGCCTCAGGAGCCAGAAATAGCGTTCACATCTGACAGTCCCCTGGGGGGATGCAGCAACAGGAGTTCGGTTTTCGAGCTACAGTACACTGGATTGCCTTGTACCTTTTGAAGCTGCGACGCTGGACGCCGGCATTGTTAATCTCCTCTGCGTGGCCAAACACTGCACAGAGAGCTAGGGCTGGTGGGTATGCCACAGGTGGAAAGGTGGGGAGCGGCAGGCTGCAGTCGGGCGCGAGGAGCAGAGAGCCACAGGTAAGATAAGTGAAAACTGGGTTCTGTGGGAGCCCCTGTGCCTGGGTGCAGCTCATGCACAGTTTGCATGCTGCATTTATACTCTGAATCGCAGTCTGTATCTTAATGTTATGCATGTGTGCATTGTATTAACCTATTCTCCATAGCTTGTAGTCTGGTAATCGGCAGCTGTACAAATAGGGGGCAATTGTAACCAGTACACCGCTCCTCCATTGCTTTCCCATAAAAAAAAAGAGACTCCGCTTGGCACAGGAACGTCCAGAACATCCATCACCTCATTTTCGCCTTTTCTTAATTACGTTTGTATTGAAGTGCTCTGCGTTTCTGTCTGCTGTGACGATCAGAATCTGGCGGAAGAGTCTTTTGGACAGTATATCGTAAGCACCGTTGTCTTTTGAATGAAAGGAAAGAGCCCATCACCTTGCTGTTGCACAAACTACCTCCGTTAGTTGAACCAGACGTTCAAAACATCTTGACCTCAGCTGAACTTTGTTTAGTGAGAGAGCATTATTACACCAGGATGCTGCAAAAGAACCCTACTCCTACGCTTCCTCTTCAGCCTTTGTGCATTGATTGGTTCCAATTGTCTGTTCTACTTCTGAGAACATTCATGTCTTTGCTGTGGTTTGGCTCAGACAACAGCAAGGGGACCCCCCCCCCTGTATCTAGATTTAAAAAAAGAAAAGAAGTAAAACTGAAAATATTCAGCAGGATTGATTAGAGTCTCCTTCACTGCCTCATCTACCCCCCCCACACACACACGCACACGCACACACACACTTTCTCCCTCTCTCTCCTTTTAATTTGCTGCATTGCTGCAGCCATGCTTGGTTAATTTTTGGCGTGCCACTGTGGTAGTGGATGTCTCTGGACTGATCCCAAGTGTGTCATCAACGGAGGCCTGCTGCTGCTGGTTACTGTGTGTGTTTGATGCATTCATTGTCTAACATTTTCTATTGAGGTTTTAGGAAAGTTACTTTAAGAGCGATGCTTTAAGCTATTTTATGAACAATGGCCCACTTTGGATTATTACTTGTGCTTAAGTGTTTATGTTGGACTAAACCAACTATAAGCCACAAGAATTTGACTCGTCCCAGTTCATTTATGCCCTTGAATGAGAGGGATAACACTTTGTTGAATGTTGTCATTTCCCAGATGCAGTCAGTCGGACTTTTGAAATTAGAAATACAAAGCCTGTGAAATACTTAAATAGGAGGATAAGACTGGAGCTTATATTTGAAACTTGTTACAACAAGGGGTCATGGATGATATTCAAATGTTGCTGCTGCAGTGCTTTTGTTTAGTTTGGGTAAAGAAACCATTATTGCTGGAAGTGGGAGATGTTATATGTGACTTTAGAGGTCAAAGGTATCTGGATTAGCTCTCTGTCTTACTTTGCTCTGGCCTCAGAGTGGCTCTTTTTTTGCCAAGACCAACTTTTGGGTACACAAGTACGCAAGATCCTGATGTGTGAGTGTTTTTGCTGGAGACCTTAAGTGATTTACTGTGACATTTCCACCTCGTTTGATCCTTCCCTCCCCTTGTCCACTTGTGCTACTCTCTGTCCCTGGACTTATGTTATGCTGGCTCTTACACAATCCTGCACTCTGTCACAGTGCAATGGCCTGTGGCCCGCTGCCCCCCTGGGAGAATGGCATCTCTACTAAATCACAAATCTGTGATCCTGTCTGGGCATAGCTTTTAGAAAGCATAGTCCGGTCCCTGTTCAAACTGCCACCAGAAGCTTTGGGACAAGTACCGAACAGTTTTCATCCCTCATCTTTTCCCTCTTCTGTCAGTGCTCTTGTGCACACAGTTTTTTTCCCTATTAAAAAATGACTTTTGATTAGGAAGAAGAAACAGTTTGCGGCTAAGTCTTTTACCTTTTAACCCTCTTGATTGTTTTAATTACCAAGTGGTTAGTTATAGGAGTGGTCATGCCCATGAGCCACTTCATAATTTAAACATTCCAGGTGTGAAAGTCAGATTAGACTCGATGAACATCTATCAAGTAATAAAAGAAAAAGAAAAACATTCAGAAGTAGGTTACCCCACAACTGGCTTGTAAACTAGCAGTAATTACTTGGAAGTATTTCCACCAGGATTTTATATGAACAAATTCGTGCCTGAAAGCAGAATCAGGTTTGTGAGTATATTGTGGGAATGACAAGGAGAAGAAAAAGGCATTGTTTATAATTGTTTTAACATTTAGTGCAACTTTTAGTCATAAGCTGGTGTGTTTATTGGCATCTTAAATCACTAATCCCTTAGCCTTATAATGTGGTAAGTGAGTCACAATACTCCAGAAAAGGGTAGAGATAGAGACTGTGGTCTCAACACCTGGCTCACATAACAGGCAATAAATAGGACTTCTATACATTAACTACAGGCAAACTTGGTTTTTCAGGAGTTAATGGTACATAATTTAAATTTGTTGGTGTAAAAATCTCAAAATAGATGCTTTGAATTTTGAAAAGGGAAAGGGGGATTATATTTGGAACATATTAAATTTTATGTCTGTGGTGTGTGGTGTGTTTGGGACAAAAACCCTTAAACTCTTTCTTAAGGAACAAAGATTTATCAGTAATTATGAGCTTCTAGCCCCAGGATGTGTCTGAACATTAGAAAGACAATAATGGCAACAAAATCTGGTGTGTCGTTATGGTCATTGAAGTTTAAATTCTTTTTTTTTTTTTTCTTATTATGGATTTTGCAGCACTTCTGTGAAGCCAGATTAGTATAGGATGTTAGTAGTCGAGCATTATTTTGAAAAAGACATCCTGACGTCTTTACGGTAGATAATTACAGCAGTCTCTACTTTGGCATTGGTCTCAGCAGGGGTTAAGTTGGGATTTGTGGTTTCAGAGTTGCCATGGGTAACCATGTGTATGTTCACATCTGCAATAGTGAAATGCAAAATTTTCTACATAACCTGCAAAAGCCCACACTAAAATCAGAAATGGGTTATAGATGTTAAAGAATAGCCTTAAAGTGGATGCACTCATTTTCAGACTTTGTATAAAGTGGCCATCTGATGATAATAAAACCCTTCCTGTAAGTGTAATGTTCTATTCATCAGTGAGGAAATATTGGAATTTTACCAGCTGGCTTAATGTAGCAACTTATCGCAGGTAGGCTACATAAATATATAATATAATATATTTATGTTGCTTAACCGACCGTCAGACGAGTTCATATTCATTTATCAAACAACATGAGAAAGGCGACCCTCAGACTACAGAGTGTATATAAAAGGTCACCCATTGGTTTTTGACTCTCCATTCTGAAGTCAAGTCAGGTCAAGTCACTGTTGTTTATATAGCATGTTTAAAACAGGGGGTTTACCCAAAGTGCTTTGCAAGAAAGGTGGACCTATTAATATTTTAGATCTTGAAAAACCTGCATACAAAACACAAAAACTTACTTAAACAAACAAAATGATTAAAAACTGAAAAGCAAAGCAAAAATTAAAGCCTTGACTTTAGTGATTTGGCTGCATGTTCATTTTTTTCACAGCCAGAAGTGACTATATTTGAATGAACCATGTGTCAATCAAAGCAGCCACACCCCTGATTTAAAGCCACTCATTAAGGGGAAAATAATGCATAGACCTCTGTTGTACTAGGTTATCAACATGGCTTGTAATGCCGTTTATTTGGGCTTTTTAACACAGGTGTTTCTGTTGATTTAGTGGCTTTTGGCACCAGTAGAGGAACTGTAGTTTTTGGTATTTTTCAGTTTTGGAGGTTACAGCTTGCTTCAGTCAGATCAAGGTTAAGACTTAACTAAACTTTCAACTATTAGAAGCTAGTTGTAGTTCATCATTTATCATCTAACCCCAGCTAGAATACTCATGAATATTCCCTTTAAAAGGCAACAGATTCTGTTTATGATACGGTTTAAAAAATAAATATGTAACTCTGATACTCAAAGTATTGCAACAGTTAAAGGCCTTTAATGCAGTTTTATTCTATTATGAATGTTATTGAGTCTGTCAGCATGTATCTTTCATGTGGGTTCGCTCCGACAGAAGCTCTCTGATAGTTAATCTGGTTTTGGTCAGTGTTGCAACAAAATGCCAAGCTATGAAAGTATCCAAATGCCAGATGATGTTAATGTTATTTACATTCATTTAGAGACTCAGAAAATCACTTCACTCTGCTGTTGCTCCTGTCCCCAACATATACATTTGGTTTGATCCACCAAAATATTTTTGTGTGTTTTCTTCATTATATTTTATGTTTACTTTAGCTACCATAGCCCTACAGAGTAGATCTGACGCTTCTGTCTTTGGCTCCACATCTGTCAGCTATTTTCAGTAACTTCTATGCCGGGCCTCACTGCATCGCAGATGAGTCAAAGGTTTTGATGAAAATAAATACTCCACATCCAGAGTGAATTTCTTCACCTAAAAAAAAAAAAAGCCATCATCAAAATTTGCTTTGAATATTACTTGTGAGCAAAACACGGTGACAGTGAGACACAATGTAGACAACAGGGTTCAAAGATGGCCTGCAAAGAAAATCAAAGGGCTGTTGGATTGCAAGGATCTCAAAAGGAGATCTGGATATTTCAAGGAAATTTGCGATAATGATATTTCTGATGATATATACAAAACAAAAAATACTGAATAACATGTTAGCAGTGATTGGAGCTTGCAGGCAGCAGCATTTATTTATAAGTGCAAACAAAATGAAGAGCATTTTACATCCTTCTTTTCCAGTGAGCTACTTTCATTGATGACAGACTACCTAATTCAAAATGTGAATCTACTGAAACAATGTAGCAGCAGCATTAGCAGCTGTAGCATTATAGTAAAATAGTTGTAACACAGCATAAATCATATGGAAGAACAGAAGTAGCCTAGGTGGTGTTTTCCCAGCAAATTTTTAGTAAAAGTATAAAATAACTGCGTAACACTTTAATTTAACAATAACTAAAGTAACTTAACTTTGTATCTCTTCAGGAGCGGCACAGTAATGTCACGTAATAAAACTGAAAAATATTTTCTACCGGGGATGTTGTATCTTGGGTCAAACTTTTTAACCAGCTGCTTAAAGCCCTGCTTTACCATTTGCTTTTCCTCTCAAATGGAGTCTGAGTGCTCCAGTTGAGCATATCACCAGCTGCTAATATGTCCTCCTCGCATGCCTTCATAGCCTTGTACTCAACAGTGTGTTTTTATCTAGTGGTGAAACAAGATTATTGTTTCCACCTTTAGTGGGAACAGTTTTCTTGCGTATTTCTAAAGTACTTTGTGCTTTGATGGAGATTGTTGAAGGAGCTCCCTTTTTACTTCATCGTCATCAGAGGCTGACACATGGTTCTTGCTGTCAGACGTGCCTGGGCTTTTCTTGTTGTTGTGCATGCTAGAAAAAAAACACATGGCATACCAATATCATTGATATCATGCTTTTATATTATGCCAACATTTGTACCACTATTATTGCAGATGATTTGACATGGTGATGCCCTAGCCTCTGTGTTTAAGAAGTGTAGTCAAGTACCTTAAACCTGCATTCTTTCTAATGGCCAGCAGGGTAAAACTTATTTGGTTGCAAAATATACATGATTGTGCATGACAAAATGACTCAAATTTTCACTTGATTCTTGAACTCAGTAGACACTTTCCTGATGAGTTTTTGGTTTCAATCACACGCTTCAAGCTTTATTTGATGCAGTATGATGAGTAAGATGCATGATGTGGTTGCCCCGTGATTGAATACTGTATGATTATGCAGTCTCTTCAGTATCTCAGCCAGATCCACCCTTGGCTCATGACCTCTGGCTTCAGCATGGTGCTCTACAAACAAATTGGGTGAATTTGCCATGGCTACATTTATCTTTTATGTACAGGCTGTGGCCAGGTAGCCATTTTTCTTTCAGCCAACTTAATATTTTTTCTTGGTTTGAATGTTGACTGTTTTGACTAATTACTAGAAACAAACGTAGGGGATGTCTGTGGTAGGAACGCAATACTGATACCATGGCTTTGGGTATTGGAGAATACCGACTACTGAGCTGAGACAAATGTTAAATTAATAAGCTGTGTATTGTGACTGACATTTACGGTCACAATAGTCACTGTGAAATACACCATTCTGTACCGTTTATCTACAAATACAAAAAGAGACTACGTAGACCACATTATTACTCTGTATTTTATTAAGGGGGGCATCCTCACTGCCATACAGCATCAGTCTGTCACAGGGCTAACACAGAGAGACAGGCAACCATTCATGCTCTCATCCACACCTATGGTCAATTTAGAATCACCAATTAACCCAACCCCACTAACTGCATGTCTTTGGATTGTGAGAAGGAGTTGGAGTACCTGGAGAGAACACACAAACTCCACACAGAAAGGCCCCAACCAGATGGTGGATTTGAACCCAGGACCTTCTTGCTGCAGTGCCTGTGTGGTCATTATTTTCAGCAGTATATTAAACTGAGTAACAGGTGTGAAAGCTTTTTGGTGCAGTGAAAAACCTGGACTGGGGACAGACTGGTATAATAAGAGACCTGACGTGGCTGTCTTACAGGAAAACATGTTCAAAGTAATGAGGCTGGCAAGATGTAAAACATGTTATGTAGGTCAGAACAGGTAAAGACAGGAACAATGACTAGAATCCTAAGAAAACACAGACAAATTACTGGTTTGAACTACCCACAAACTATGCTGAGGAACAAATGACTAATGAAATCAGCTGAACAAGAATATGGCAATCACCAGCAGCAGGATTTTTTAATTGTGAATGATGCTATTACTAGATACTGAACAACAGAAATAAATATGATATTAAAATATCTATATAAAATTTGTACTTTGTTCAAACTGTTTTGGTGTAAGTTTTTGGCGATAACAATACTAGGTTTGTCTGTGCTTTGTGTGTCCAGGTTGTGAAGATGTGGAACTGGGTTTTCACTGTAACTGTCCTGCTGTGCTCCTTAAAACAGGCTGAAGCTCAGGGTAAATTTTAGCTTCGCTATCCCACCATTATCACATCTGCCCTGGTAGGCATGATGTTTTGTGTTTCTGTTTATATTTCATGTTCTTTATGTCCATCAGGCAGGTGTGATAATGTACAAGCTGCAGATATTGTTTTCCTGGTTGATGGATCCTCCAGTATTGGCCGGCCAAACTTCCTGCAGGTGAAGGGCTTTATGGCTGGAATTATAAAGCCATTCGCCAGCTCCGTCAGCAAGTCGGGGATTCGGTTTGGGGCTGTACAGTACAGTGACACGTCAAGGTGACTGACAGTTGTAAAAAAAAACAACCCCCCCCCCACTGTGTAATAATACACAGCAGGTGCAGAATTGTACATTAATGCACATTTTTCCATCATCAGGGTTGAGTTCACTTTCACTACCTACCTGAATGGCACTGAGCTTGTCAATGCTGTGCAGGATCTAAACTATAAAGGTGGAAACACGCGCACTGGTGCCGGTCTGAAGTTTGTCTCTGATAACTTCTTCAACCCTGCATCAAGTCGAGATGTTCCAAAGGTCTGAGGAGTAGCTACTCCATTATGTTTCATTGATGTATTATTACATATTTAGTATGGCGCTTCCTGTGTTGCTAATTTTATCCATGGATCCCCCTTAACTTTCAGATCACTATCCTGATCACAGATGGAAAATCGCAGGACAACGTGCAGGAGCCGGCACAGAAGCTGCGCAGTCAGGGAGTGCATGTTTTTGCAGTTGGTGTGTGTTTTATCTGCAGTCTCTCCTCACTTAATTTGAATAATTAGGAATTATATTTGGCCTACATGTGAAATACTTTATTTTCTTTGAAAATTTTTTTCTTTGTTAGGCATAAAGAGTGCAGACAGGAATGAACTGGCTCAGATCTCCTCCCAGCCCAGCAGTGATTTTACCTCCTTTGTTGGGGAATTCAAGCTGCTGAACACACTGCTTCCTCTTGTAAACTCTCGAGTTTGTTCAAAAGCAGGAGGAGTTTATGCTAGTGATGGTACGCTACTGCGACTTAACCTTAGAGTTAAAAAAAAATGACATAGTCACAATTACTGTAAAAACTATATGTGATTTTGATCTGTGTCTCCTCTCTTCTCAGAGGCGTTTGCTGGTCCAGCCAACCTTCAGTTCATAAGCCAGACGTCTGACTCTCTCAGGTTCCGCTGGAGTCCTGCAGGGGGCCCTGTGAGTGGCTATGTGATCCAGTATGTGCCACTCACTGGCCTGGGTCAACCAGTCATAGCAGAACTACGACAGGTGAGTCCAAGGGAGTGTTCAGGAAGGTTCCTAACTGAGTGATGTGACCCAGAAGTATATGTGTAGCAGCTATAATAAGAGCTGGTCAAATTCCATAAGAAAAGCTGCTTCAGTGCTCCCTTTATTATCTTCTTTAGCATAGGATACACTGAATCATTGTTTACAAATTCATAGTGGTGCACTATCCGACCATTCACAAAAAAATTATCGACGTAATTGACAAGTGGAGCGGATCTTGTAAATCTTGCATGTTAAGTGTATTTTCCATTTAATACCATAACCTGGTGATGTGTTTTGAATTGTGTTAAAGCCACAGTTTAAGTATGAACTGCTGTAATAAAATCTGCTTCTTATTGAGGTGTTGCCTCTCTAAATCAAGATTATAAGGTATATTAACTATATTCAAAGTGTGTTTAAGATTTGCTATAAATCAGTTTGCATTAGTTAATGTACATCCAGTGTCGTATTGGCGGCCCTTTGGAATATCATAAATTTTGAATTCAGGTTAGCTGGGATAAATTTCAGCCCCCCACCTCTGGAACCGAATTGGATAAGTAATAGATGGATGGATGGAATTTTACTCACAAAAAGCTTTATTGAAACGGAAGAAAAGAGTTATATTGGATCATGTCTCTATCAGGAAAAAAATAAGAGAATATGTCATTTTATAAGATATAGTATGTTCCTTTTTCTTTAAAATGAAGTGTTACTTTTCACCAGCTGTTTGATCTGCATGGGGTGAACTAAGATGAGCATTTTGTGGTCCATCTTTGAACTTTGTAATTTTAATGTCACTTCTTTATAAATCCTCCTTCACACTTTTCTTGAGGTCAGGGTAAAGTGATCTTTGGTACACCTCAGATGTTGAAAGATTTTGTGTTGAGACATGGAGAAGGAGCAACAGCACATTTATATGACCTACACTGAAACAGTTTTATGAGCCAGAATCAGCCCTGCTTTGCTCAGGAAGCATGTGCATTCAGGTTGAGTATAAACTTGTCTAATGGGTGGATCTTCTTCAAATAGACACTGTAAAGATTAAAGTGTAGCATGAAATTCCCTTCTGTGTACTCTGGCATGATGGTGATGATAGAAGAATTCCAAAGCATGGCCATTTTTTTTTTATAGTACAAAAATTTCAAAAACTCTGTTTTAGGAGTAATAGTATACAACAGATGACACCTGTCTCTCTGTGCAGGAAAGTGTTTCTGCCAATCAGAGGACCTACACTGGCACGAGACTGAAGGTCAGGAACAGACTACTCTGTGACTGTCATCTCCCAGCACCCCAACAGTTTGGGAGACTCCATTTCTGCCAAGCAACGGACCAGTGAGTAAAAAGTGAAAGACTCAACAAAGAGACTAACAAAACACTAATGCAGTTCCTCTTCATGCATACCTGTACACCATGTCTCCTTACACAGGGTCATTGCCAGGTGTCTCCAGTCTACGCTTGATCCAGGCAGGCTTCTTTTCTCTCACTCTGGGCTGGAGTCAACCTTCGTTTCCTGTCCAGGGCTACAGAATCACCTACGGACCACGAGGTCAGGCACACACACATCTTTTCTGTTTTCTGTCTGTTTTGGTAACATTTACTCAGCTTCTGGAGCATAAACTAAAGTTTTGTTATCTTATTATGTCAGAGTTGCCTTGCCATAATGCTAACCTCCGCAGAATTGTGAAAAAGAAGGAACAGCCTTTAACACTCGTCAATAACAGTTAACTTTTCGTGGCACTCTGGAACCGTGCCAAGAATGTGTAACAGTATGGATCAGTGTGATAAACATTAGCTTCTAATAACTGATTTCCCCAAGGCACTGGCTGTCAGTTAGGAAGTTTATAGCCTAATCATTACCTAAAATATCAAATACATTTTATCATCACAGATCATGAAACTAGGCAGACTGAGAAACGTGTGCTTATGTCATGGGTTGTGAGTCATTTTGTCCTCACATTTATAGCGCCAGGGTGTGTCAAGAGATCTGGGTGGGTGCTTATGCTGTGATTCAATAGAGAAAAGTGGCCCCTGAGGGCTCATAGAAGCAGTTTCTCCCAACTGCACGCTGCGCCAGTATCGGTTCTTCACTTGAGGAATCTCATACCAAGCTCCTCATCTGATTAGTTGCACTGCCACGTGAATGAGTGTATTTTAGTGAGCATGCTCTGCAATGTGAGGTGCGATGTTCCTACCTGTTCAGTGTGCACCTATTGACATTTATAATTCCATGAAACCAGGCAAATGACACCTACATTTTGCGCAGGCACACAAATTGCACACAGCCTCTCTCAACATGCTCAAGACTTATGAAGCACAGGCGAGGCCCTAAAGGCAAAAGCACTGTGTCCGAATGCTTGAACATACTGCACAGTTTAATTTGTGATTGCTCTTAGGGTATTAGTTCATTAATTGGACTTCTGTGTGTCTGTTTGTCCTATCTGTTGTTTGGCTGTAAGAATAGGTCAGCCAGCAGCTCAGCTGTTGGAGCGGTCACTGTCTGCAGACTCCACATCTGTCACCTTGGATTCGCTTCAGCCCAACACAGAGTACGTCATCAGCCTCTACCCCTTGTTGTCACGAAACACTGCATCCCCGTCTGTCCTCAATGCCCGCACATGTGAGTTAATCCTCTGGCCTGTTATTAATAACTTCTCTACTTTTGTATAATGTTACCATATTCAGTAGGTACAATATAGTACAGGGGTACAGTTTGTAATAAATACACAAAAATTATATAGTGATTATAGTACTTGATAAAATGCATATACAGTGAAACTGTCTCCTTGTGGTGACTTTCCGTATATTAACATTGTCTTCATGTGCATCTGTTTATGTTTTTGTGTCAGTGCGCCTCGAGGCAGTGCAGCAGCTATCAGTGGAGACAGAGTCAGAGGGCAGTGTCCGCGTGCAATGGAGAAGCGTCAGCGGTGCCAGGGCCTACCGTCTGGTCTGGGGACCATTTACAGGTGAAAGACGCATCAAACAACATGTCTTTTTTCTAGCTGGATTTATTAATTTTTTTATCATGTATCATCATATTTTTGTCTGCGTTTTTTGTTCACTTAGGTCGTGATGTAGAGACTGTGGAGGTTGGTGGTGATGTTGACTTCTACACTTTGTCTGGGGTGCAGCCAGATACTGAGTACATTGTCACTATTATCCCGCTGTATGAGGGCAACACCGAGGGCCCTACGGCAACGGCCAGATTCAAGATAGGTAAGTGTGCTTTCAGTGGTTCACAACAACACCAAACTCTCCTCTCTGTTCCCATCTCCTCTAAACCTCTGTTCCCATGTCCACTAAAATCAGTGACTCACAGTTAGTTGGCACAATAATATACTTTCCAGTTTCTCTAACAACTAATTGTCATAAAGAATGCTCTTTGAAATTGTTCTTGCTGTCTGTTGTGTCCTGCCAAGTATAGAGGCAGTAAGGAGAGGGAGAAAAAAACTGTTTGAAATCCCCCCCCCTGTGGTTTATTTCTTTTCTTAAAAAAGTCTGTACATGTTACAGTTTAGGTCTTAGCTTTGGTTTGGGGAACATTTCTAGTACACCTACGCACTTGTTATACACACGCACCATCTGCCTCTCGTGAGCATTTCCCATGCAGTGTCTCTTCAGTTGTACCAGTGTTATTTGAATGAAGGTTGAGTCACAGCGGAAACAATGCACTGAGCAGAGAACTGATGGGAATAGACGGCTGGAAAGTTTTTTGTGGCTCAGTTCTACAATCAGGGAGCTGACATGTCTACAATACATACTGTACATACTGCACACCACAGGAACTTTGGCTGTCTGTGTATCTAAATGTTTAAAGAGTTAAAACGCTTTGTTGTGTATGCATTTCCAGTTGCTTTTCATTAGAAAAAATTCTAACATTTTTGGTTATAATAATGTAATATGGAGTAAAATATTTACTCTATTGCCATATGAACTAACAACTAACATGAACTAATAATATTGTTTTTACAAGATTCAAAAACCATGACGATATGTTTTTACATGAATATGTACATTGTACATGTGTAAGCTAAAATATTGCAACTGGCTGTTGTGGGTTTTAAATGGTTTAAGAGTGGCATGCATGCTCATGTTCACTTTTGCTCAGCAGCCTCTCTGATTTAGTCATGCCAAACAGAACATGCATAATTTTCTCTGGATATATCAGTCTCTCACATCTATGTGGAGGAATTTTGGCCCTGAGGTTTGTGGGTATTTGTTTATGCACAGCTCTATTAAGGCCCCGCAATAGCATTTGAGTCAGGTTGAAGTCTGGACTTTGACTGGGTCATTGCTACACCTTGATTATTGTCTTTTTCAGCCATTCTCTTGAAGAACTGATGATGTGTTTGTCCTGTTGCGTGGCCAAATTTCATCCAAGCTTCAACTGTTAGACAGATGACCTCACATTTGACTCTAGAATACTTT
Organism: Pterophyllum scalare; assembly: GCA_024447675.2. Lineage (NCBI taxonomy): Eukaryota > Metazoa > Chordata > Actinopteri > Cichliformes > Cichlidae > Pterophyllum > Pterophyllum scalare. Next base: position 49,878 of record JAMQGT020003424.1, read on the forward strand.
GGTAGTAGGGTTGCAACGGTATGAGATTTTCATGGTATGATAATCGTCTCAGAAAATATCGCGGTATCACGGTTATCGCAGTAATTCACATATATTATTATAAGTTACACTGACCCTTAAAAAAATTACAACAAAAGTTTTTTGTTTAACAAATTATTTTATTGTACTTGGAACCATTTTTAATGAGAGTTTTGTTTAAAATGTCTCCTTTTTTTTAAAAGAAAAAAAAGCTATACACCTCCTGTTATATGTATGTGTGTGTGTGTGTGTGTGGGGGGATATGAGGTAGTTTTCACGATCTTTCCTTGATAATCCCTTCTCGTAGATTGAAACGCTATTGAACTCCGTTGAACTTTCGTTTCCAAAATGCCCGCGCATCGCTACTACGTCATCATTGTTTACAAACTGTAAAAGGGTCTATTAAGTCCGGAAAGGCCCTTAACACTGACATGCGCATGCACACGCTTCACGGCACTTTTGCTGGTGGTTATCGTGTGGACCGAGCATGAGGAAACAGATGGGGTTTATAGTCAACATTTCACACCTTTTTGTTAGAGAGACAGGTATTAACGAGATAACTACTTTAATCTGCATGGAGGGATTTTTGTCAGAAATCTGCACTTTAGTCTTATCTGTCCAAAGGACATTCCTCCAGAAGTCTTGTGTTTTGTTTGGGATGCACCTTCACAAACCTAAGTCATGATATTATGTTCTTTATAGAGAGAAGAGGCTTTCTTCTGACAACACCTCCAAAAAAGACATACTTGTTCAGGCTCTTTCTGATTGTACTGTCTTAAACTTGAACATTTAACATGCTAACCGAGGCCTGTATAGGCTGAGATGTAGCTCAGGTTTTTTGCTATTTCTCTGAGCAGTGCAGTCCAACCATGGTGTGAATTTGTTAGGATGTTCTGGTATGATTGTGACATTGTGTTAACACACAACTGAACACTTCAGAAAAAGAAACTTCTTTTAGAGAGGTGCTCACACTTGCTGATGATCAATTAATAAAGTAAGATTATCAGCACCTGGATGCTACTTACCCTCTTAACTCCTGTAATAACTGTAAGGGCCTTGGTTTCCCACAGGAGTATATCAAGTTTGAAGAAGGCAATTTTCATGTTCACTGACATTATTTAATTGGTGAATGAGAAGTAAAAATTATGAAGTACTTTATAAAGTGCCAAGGTAAAAAAAAAAAACAGTTTTCTATAAGTGGAGTCCGTGTACTAATTCTCCAAGCAGAACAGAATTTGCACTATAGTAAATGTACCTTGAAAGTGGGTTTGTCACCCACCATTTCCACTGAAATTGGTTTAGGATGGAAAGTCTGCAGCCATCGTGAACAGAAGAAGCCTTTAAAGAAACCAATAAACCTTTGAATGTACACACAGACATTTAAGTATCCTTATGGCATATTACATAATGTGTTTTTCCCTTAGAGCGCCAGGAGCAGCAGGTCCTCAGAGCAGTTATCACAAGTCCCTCCTCTATCCGCCTCACCTGGAGACTCATTCAGTCCTCGCAAGGGTATCGCCTGGAGTGGAGGGAAGGGGAAGGTTAGATATGCACATGACATGAATGCTCAGATGCTCACTTTGGCCCTCAAAGCATACCAACACACTTTAAAAGGGGAAAAGATGTGATTGTGATCACAAGAAGATATTTTGATGTGTAACATTTGCTTAGAAAAGCAAAATCAGACTTAAAAGTATTATTTCATTAGGTTGGCTGTCTTACAGTATGTTATTAATGTTGTTGTTAATCCAACTTTTGTGTTCAGTGCAGTAACAGAACACATTGTGAAATTAAGTTTATCATGATGATCAGATTTTTTTATTGTATTTTATCCCGACTCCACTTAAGTTTAAAGGACTAGAAAGCATTGATATTATATATAAAGTAAGAGGAAAACCCACTGATCCCTGATCTACCCTTCAGGAGGCCCAGTCCGGAGCTCATCCTTTCCAAGAAGCACCACCAGCTATGTGCTAACAGGCCTTCAACCAAACACAGAATACATCATCACCTTGTACACCCTGTTTGAAGGTCGTGAGGAAGCCACACCCGTATCCACCACATCCAGAGGTCGGCCAGTAAATTCAGCCTTAGTTCGATTTTGGATTTATGGATCATAAATATACTGATGTTGGCTTCTCTGTATTTCTGAATATATTTTTATGTAGCTATTTTAGAGTTCTGTTGTGCCTGAATCATTTGGTTGTCTGACTTTGCAGAGGAGCAGCCAGTGGGAAGGGTATCCAACCTGCGAGTAGTGGAGTCTCTGGGCAGTACCGTCAGACTTGGCTGGACGGGCGTAGCCGGGGCCACACAGTACAGAATTATCATCTTGAACACTGAATGTACGCTGAACTTAGTCAATATTATTATTATTTTTTTAATTAATGGTTTCTGTTGCAAAATAATGAATAAAAACATGATTGTGGGTAAAAATTTCTCAATGATTCATGTCATGTCAGCGGGAGCAGAAGAAATCCGACTCATTCCTGGAAACCAGACGACCTTTGACCTCAGAGACCTGATAGTGGGGGTGTCGTATGGTGTCAGTGTCACAGCACTGGTGGGAGAAAATGAAGGAGACCCAGTTACAGTCAATATAAAACCAGGTGAGTTGAGGACGGACAGATTGTGCTGCTGTGCTTGACATTTGACAGTCTGATTTTCCCATGACTTTGTTTTGCCTGCCAGTTTCAGCACTTACAGACTACATATTACTGCATATTCACTTGTCTGTGGATGTCTTAATGGCAGCTACCTAGTCAAACACACATTTTTTAAAAAATCTTTGACCTTTAACCTTTAGCCCTGGATGGATTTCCGTGAAGCATAGACTTTTCTTTACCCCCTGTTTTTGTCCTCACAGTGCTTCAATACTCTTACTGCCTTAGAAATATTTAAACATTGCTATTATATTTTATTAGTCGTTATATTCTCCTCATTGCAGAGCAAGCTGCAGGAAGAGTGACTAATCTAAGAGTAATAAATGCAAATAGTCGGAGAATTCGGATTGCCTGGACGGGTGTTAGTGAGGCAACAGGGTACAGGGTTACTTGGACACAAGGCAACAGTAAGTGTTATGCATTTGAATACATTTTAAAGGTGTATTATCTTGTATGCTGTATTATTCTGTTATTTGGTTCTCACCTTATGTGAGCCTTTAAAGAAGTTTTAATATTGTACATTACATTTTTTTTCTATTTTTAACTCTATCAATTTAATTATTTTTTTAAACTCTGCGTTCTTCCTTGCAGGTGCAGAACAATCCCGTCTTCTGGGAGCGGAGGCCACAGCCTTCACCATAGATGGCCTGCAGCCGGATGAGGCACTAGTAATTGGTGTTGCAGCTGTTGTCGATCAGCGCGTTGGAGAGGAGGTCACACTGTCTGCTCAGACTATTTCCCAAAGTGGATCATTGTCTGGACTTCGCATCCTTGACGTGACGTCTCAGAGAATACGCATTGCATGGTCACCTTCCTCGAGGGCAACTGGTTATAGGATCACCTGGCGCCGTGATGATGGTGTGGAATTACTTGCATTAAATGCTCAACATTTACATACATCCACATGCATGGTGAATAAAGGATCGTGCTGTAAAAGTTTAGTGTAAAGCAAGATTCTGTTCGCTGCAGGAGTCGAAACAAGTCGTAACGTGGGTGCCAGTGTCTCTACCTACACTATTGATGGACTGCAGCCAGAATCGGCTTACACTGTGCAAGTTTCTACGCTGACTGGATCTCGAGAAGGGATTCCTTCAGTTCTAAATGTCAAAACAGGTATCTCAGTGTATCAGTCAACACATTTCTGCTGTTGTTCTGGGTTTCTTTTTGAAGAAACCAGTGAATTACTTGGAGTACATTACAAGTAAACAATGTTTAATATTTTATTGTTATTACAGAGCAACAATTAGGTCAGTCTGAGGTTGGGACTGTGACATCGCTGCAAGTCCAGGAAGCCCGTGGAGAGGTTGTCCGGGTCACTTGGGTTGGCGTGCAGGGAGCAACAGCTTATCGTGTGACTTGGAGGAGAACAGATGGTGGGTTTTTTTGTCATGTCTCTTTTGAAACCTTTCACATTAATGAGAAATAATTTGTTTTTCCCTGTGAAAGATGTTTTATGGAAGCTCATTTCTCTTACATCACTCATTCTTACCATGTTTTGCTGCAGGTGGTGAAGAGAAGAGTCAGCTGGTAGGTGGAGATGTGACAGCAGTGGATTTAGAACAGCTGGACCCTGGAGCTCAGTATGAGGTGCAGGTCATGGCTTTAGTCCAAAACAGAGAGGGAGCCCCTGTGTCTGTCAGAATTACCACACGTGAGTCCTGACTTCCTGCATTCAGATATAATTGCAGGGAATGTGTTTTAGAGGTAGTTCACAAAAACTCAATGGAGTAAAATTGAACATACAGCATGTTCCATTGTAGGCCTCAGTAATAAGCAGACTAATGTCAAGTTTTGCTGTAAAACCAATGCAGTCTGCAGTCACTAAGTAAAATCTTGAAAATCACAGAAACTATACAAAATCTGGCAGTGACAGATAAATTGGATAACTTGTCTGCATCTGAATGCACACAGCTGGTGATATCACACCTTCCTTACCTACCACAACTTTACAAGTGGCAGAGGTTACCCAGGATTCTGTGCGGCTAGGCTGGACTCCTCTACAAGGTGCCACGGGATATATTCTTCGCTGGAGAGAGAACACAGGTAAGGCGTTTTGGTATACGTGTTCCCCCTTTTTTCTTTCAACTTTGACACACCTGCTCTGTTAACATGATTCATTTCTTTTAATTTCATTGTTAACATTTCTCAGAAAGTGGTCGAGTCTTGTCCGCCACTTTGCCTGCTTCATCTAGTTCTTATGAGGTGTCTGGGCTGCGTTTGGGCCTTCGGTATAGATTTACCCTGCAGCCCACCTTTGCAAGAGGACTGGGAACAGAAAGCTCTGTAGATGGACGCACTGGTAAGACAAGCACAGGCTTTTTCTTATACTTATGGAAAAGAATCTATGACCTTTCTAACCCTTACACACTTGTCTGTTTACAGTGTGCACAGGTGAGCGCCTGGATGTGGTGTTTCTGGTACCTGCGTCTACTGATCGGATTAATCTCGCAAGACCTTTACGCGAATTCCTCACAAATGCAGCAGAGTCACTCGGGACTATTGGACCCCTCAACACACAGGTACAGTTGTGAAGTTTAAATCTCAAAAACCAGAGCATGGAAGTCTACAAGTCTTTTTTTTTTTTTAAATTTCAAAATATGCTTGCAGCGTCTCTTTTCAGCTACTGCTACTTGTCTGTTTCAGATGGGGGTTGTAGTATATGGTTTTAGACCCAAAATATGGTTCCTGCTCAATCGCCATGCCAGATCTGACACCCTTCTTCAAGAGATTCAGTCCACACCGTTTGACGAAAGCCCAGGGAGCAACATTGGTCAGCATTTTTATCTTTCGTCTCCGGCAGTCCTTTTCTGCTCTTACTGAGTGCATCTGAGCAGCTGCTTTTGTGTGATGACATTTGTGGCATCGCCTGTCTCCCTCTGCAGGTGAGGCGGTGACATTCACCAGACAGTATGTTTTGACCCCATCAGCTGGACGGAGGCCAAGGGTCCCTGGTGTTGTTGTCATCATTGCTGACAAAAGTTCAAATGACGACCTGAGCCTTGCAGCCAGCAGCCTCAAAGCTACAGGTTTTTATTACCAAAGCACTGACATGCAGTCACAATGCTGTTATGAAGAGAACGAGAACTGGAGTTTACTTTAACCTGGTTGGATGTTACTACCTGCCCCCTATGAAGTCAGCATATTTGACAGAATTGCAGCAGTTTAGTTGGGATATAACAGCAACAAAAGTGTGTGTAAACTTAAAAAAAATCATCTGAAAATAAATTTAAAATATTTTTGTTTATTTAGTTTCATATTTATGAATTGCACTACTTTGCAAAAGTCTTGAGCCACACATCATTTCTTTATAATTTGCCGGGAAAATTGGAAATATGTGCAGTGATTAATTGAAACATCTGCAAACAGTCAAGGAAATTCAGTTTATATGGCAAAAACAGAGTTTATGCAATTCTAATAAGCCTGAAAGTCAATATTTGGTATGACCACATTTTATTCTTCAAGACACCGTGAACTCTCTTAGTCGAGCATTCATGGACTTTCTTAGAGTAGTCTTTGGTTGCACAGTTTTTCAAAGGTACCTGGCTGGTAGGTTGTTCCTGGTAACTTAAAAGGCTTCTAAACTGTACCAAAGAATCTTTTGTGCCATCAAAAAAAAGAAAAAGGCTGTTGATATTTGTGTGTCTGTATGTTGGCTAGGTGTGAAAGTGCTAGCTGTTGGTATAGACCAGGCAGACACGGTGGAGCTGTATCGGGCTGTGACAGACAGCAACGCCAACCTCTTGTATGCAACTTATCCAGAGCAGTTGTACACGCTACAGTCAGGTCTGGCAGACTTACTCTGTGATACTGCCAGGACACCAGGGGTGAGAAGAAACCTGAATTTATTTATTTGTTTACAATCTTGAGTTAAAGTTAAGCTTGGTGTGATCTGGATTGACGTTAATGTAAAAAAACAAACAAACAAATTTTCCCATTATTGTGTCAATGTGATGCCGTAATTATGAGTTTGGTTATTTGTTCTGGAACGCCCACATCACTGAATATTGGCAATTAATTTTACTGGAGATAATGTTCAACTGATTTAAAGTAAAAAAAATTTCATCTCAGCCCTGTGTTTCTGTTTTTTTTTAGGGTACAGATCAGTGTACCATTCAGTGCCCTCGGGTGAGTTATTTTGTATTGTCATGCTGTATTTTTGAGTATTATAACCTGTTATCATAGATCGACTTCATTGGATACACTCATATCCAGCTCTGATGAAAAAAGGGTATTTAAACACAAGAGTTTTCTTCTGTTGCCACTCATATTGTAATTTTTAAATATATTGTTTTATTTTATTATTTTATTCTTTTAGGGTGAGAAGGGAGAACGTGGAGAGAAGGTACAAGTGCTGAAGCTGCACTTTCTTCCACCAGCGTTGTTGTTCTTCAGCTGTTAAGGTGTCGTTTCTTTTGTTTGACTCCACAGGGTGAGAGAGGCAGAGATGGTGCAGATGGACGCAAGGGCGAGCCTGTGAGTCATTTAATTATACTGAATTTAACGATTCTGTGTGGCACCACATGCATAAATGCAGTGTTACTGCAAATGACTATTGACATAACATAAGAGTCCAGTTGATGAGCATAGCATCAGTTCAGGAAGGCCACAATGTCAGGCTCCGCCACAAATCCAGTAAATCGATATCGGCCCACATCAGTGCTGGCACAGCTGATTGTGTCAATTGGCAAATCTGCACAGGACATGCTATTTAAGTTGCTTTTGCCTCCCTGTAGTTGCTGTGCATCTGTAAATCACTTTCCAATCCATTGTCACCCCAGCTCCTCCTTTTCATGCTGACATTAACAATCTTCTGTTTACTATACTGATCCTGACTGACACGACTGTGTGATACAGGGTCGTGATGGTTTGCCTGGGAGGGATGGCGCCAGAGGCCCTGAAGGACGTCCAGGAACACCAGGCCAAAGTGTCCCAATTGATCCTTCAGTGGTGGTAAAAGGAGAAAAGGGAGAGAGAGTAAGTATAGCTGAAGTCATTTTAAATCACAAAAACCTGCCAAACAGGACCAAACTAATGAGCGCTTGGCATTCTGTTTAGGGTTTCCCTGGTATTGATGGAAATCCAGGATTGCCAGGACGACCAGGTGCCCCTGGAAATGCAGGCGTTCCAGTAAGTAGAGGGACTGGAACCCACAGACACACTGTTCATGTTTTATTTTAGCATTGTTAATAAAATACTGTTTTCTTTTTTTTCTTCTTTTTTTATTGTGCAGGGTTCACAGGGCTTACCTGGTGCCAGAGGAAACCCGGTAAGTAGCCCCGGTCCCCCATCCCAGAGAGTTGGCAGATGTCTGGGTTTGAACTGCTTTCTTTGTTTTCTGTTGTTTTAGGGTGAACCAGGAACACCAGGACCATCGGGGCCAAAAGGTGATAAAGGTGAAAGGGTGAGCTGAAACTTTTAACCATTTTTCAAACTAAATTTGCTTGTGCCCATTTCAAAAAGAGAGAAAAAAGGGATATTAATTATTAGTGCTTTGCTGATATTTCAGGGTGAACCGGGTTCTGTAACATCTGGAGGGGGGGTCTTCCAGGCAGGAAAGGAGAACCAGGCATCCCAGGATTACCGGTAAAATTAGTCAGGATTTTTTTTCATGCCTAAACAATGCCACGGTGCCAAGGAACAGAAAATACTACCACATTCACAGCATTGTTGAACGCGTTTTAAATGGCCAGTGTAATCCTAAATGTGACAGTGGGCCCCAGTGCCATCTGTAAACTCTTCCTGCTGAAGAGAGGTTAAGAGAGGTAGTTAAAGTGTTTTGTGTGGTTATCCTTCATTTGTATGTACTGAGATGTGTTTTTGCTGCGTGTCAAAGGGCACTCCAGGTCGGCCAAGCAGCGACGGGGCCAAAGGAGCACCTGGAGTTCCAGGGACGCCGGGCCAGGATGGTCGCCCAGGAATACCGGGAACACCAGGACTTTCGATCAAGGTTTACCTCCAACACGGTTTCTCATCTGCTAGGCAAAGAAATAGATTTCTATAGATAAATTCTTTTAACATCAGATTCGTAAAATACCCTTACTCATGCTTCGTGCACTGTATGAACTCACATCTTTTCCTAGCACATTCAAAACTTGAAATCAAAACACTGAAACTGAACTATGGTCTTCTGTCCTGAAGCTTTGCTCTCTCTACCTTTAACCACCTAGTCTGCTTTTCTGAATTGTATTATAAGTGCAAGAAAACAGCAACAGTTTCAAATACAGTGAAAATTTACTTGGTTATTATATACTGAAATGGATGGATGGATAAATGTATCCATCCATTCACTTATCCTGTTCAGGGTCACTAGGGGGCTGGAGCCTATCCCAGCTGACATAGGGCAAGAGGCAGGGTACACTCTGTACAGGTTATCAGCCTGTCGCAGGGCCAACACATAGAGACAAACAACATCCACACTCACATTCATGCTCTCATTCACACCTATGGGCAATTCAGAGTTTCCAATTACCTTACCACAGTAAGTGTACGTCTTTGGACTGTGGGAGGAAACCGGAGTACCCGGAGGAAGCCCACGCAGACACGGGGAGAACATGCAAACTCCACACACAGAGAGAGAGGGAGGGGCCTGGGCCAAGGTGGTATCAAACCCAGGCCTTCCAGATGGTATTCTAACTGTGAGGCAGCAGTGCTAGCCACCGTGCTGCCGTAGAGACTTTAATGAATTCCTAATAATCATTATGGAACATTGAAACTGTTGTTGTCAGCGTCTCACACATGGTGGTAGCATTGAGCTACCTACATATTTCATCAATGGAGCATCAGTCATTTGCTGTATATGTAAAGAACTCTATAGGCATTTATTTTGTTTGTTTTTGGGTTTTTGACTAAATCTCAAGGTTTCAATTTTTATTTTTTCCCCTGTATATTTAGGAACACTCAGCTCTTTCTGTACTCAGTGTATCAAAAATCCAGTTATGATATTCAGTAGTTGAGACCCAGATACTGCTTGATGTCTAGAACTCTGGAAGCCCTCATGAATTACACTGTTTATCATTGTGTTTATTCTAATGGCTCTGTGGTGTAGTAGTTAACCCATTTGCCTTACATGCAAAAGATTACCGGTTGGAGACAGGGAGGAGATACAAATCCAGGATCAGGGGTCACAAGCTAGTCAATTCCAAGTGCCACTTCCAGGCTAGGATAAATGGGAGGGTTACGTCTTGTGTAAAATCTGTGCCAAATCAAAGCTGCAGATCCATCCACTGTGGTGACCCCTTAAGAAATAAGGAAGAAGAATCATAGTCTTCATCCTCTTTCTCGGCAAACTAGAATTACAGCAGTGTTCAATTCTTTAGTGATTTTATAAGAATCTTGTCTTTTTATCATCTTTTTATCAGCTTTTTTTTTTGTCAGTCTGCCTTAATTTTAAGGTAATAGAATACATGAAACAGCAGTGAAGGCCCTTGTTTTGTTTTTTTGTTTTTTGCAAATCAACCTGTGAGTTTGTGTGGATACACATGACGCACATCAGTCTCTTGGGAAGCTTATTATAGAGTTTTTCTTCCTACTAAGTGTTCTGAATCCTTGTTCTCATTGTTCTTTTGGTTGTTTTCTCAATCTATCGTTCTCTCTTCTCCTCCACTTCTTTTTTCTACAGGGAGATAAGGGAAGCCCAGGAGAGAGGGTGAGTCACACCTTCACCAGCTTGTCCTTTCACTGCAAAGGACTACACGAGCATAATGATTTCTCACCTCTTATCTCTCTTTGCTGACAGGGACTTCCAGGAGTCGGCAGTGGGGTGGCTGTGAAAGGCGAGAAGGGCTCCCCTGTAAGAGCTGTCAATCGCAGACAATGTGCTGACACGCTGGTTGGCTTTGCATGCAAGTGGGGAATATTTTGGATTTACTGATTGCTTTTTGTGTTATCAGGGTATTCCAGGACTTCAAGGACCTCGAGGTCTTCCAGGACCAACAGGACCAGATGGCAGAAAAGGGGAGAAGGTAGTTGCCAGTCGAGTCAGTTTTACAGGCTGAGCAATGCAATGTGTTTATTTCACAGGCCTGTGGTTATTTTTCAGGGTGACAGCAGTGATGGGCTACCTGGCCTTCCAGGCAAAAAGGGGGATCCTGGGGACAGGGTAGGTCATACACATAACTCATGGTACAGCATAATGATGACATATTGCATTTTATCAGAAAGAACAGAAAGGACACACAAGTTAAGGCTACACAATCAATGGATGACGAATAAATATAATAAAAACTGTGGCCTAGATAGATAAATACATGTGGAAAAAGTGTGCTTCTGTGCTTTACATTTAAAGAGTTCTGAGCAAACATGTTAATTCTTTCCAAATAGCCATGTGCTGGTCTGGAGAAATCCTGCTAATTAGGAAACATGTAATTAAACAGAAATAATTCCATAACCTCCTCAGTGGAGTTGATAAATTTTGGTTTGAACATTTTGTTCCTGTTTTTCAGGGGCCCCGTGGGCCTCCAGGAGAAATTGGCAGCAAGGTAAGATGATGGTAAGGAAACAAATAACTTTTCAACGAGGTGTAAACAGAAGAATGACTCCTGTTACTCTCTCTGTCCTGATAGGGTGACAGAGGGCAACCAGGTGAGGCTGGATCACAGGGAGACAGGGTGAGTCATTCAAGTATGCTTCTTTCTTTCTTTCTTTCTTTCTTTCTTTCTTTCTTTCTTTCTTTCTCTTTCTTTCTTTCTTTCTTTCTTTCTTTCTTTCTTTCTGCAGCCTTTTTATATGTCAATAATTATTAAAAAAAAACATTGTTATGACATTGCAGCTGTAGGCCCTTTGTGCTTCTCACAAAAATATGAATGGATGAACAATGAGGCCATAAAATAATATATAAAATAGTCCCACAGCTTGAGAAAAGAAGCTGTCCTAAATGATGATAAATGGTGCTAATTTATCACTTTCCAGATGGCAGCAGAGTTAACAGCTTGTGAATGGGTCGTGTTTTATCTTTTAGTATCCTCTGAGCAGATCTTACTGATATCACTGATGCTCGGTAGATTGGTTTAAGTGATGTTCTGGGTGGTCATCTGACAGCCTTCTCTGCTATTGGCTGAGCACATCCCATAAAAGTGATGTTTTTCATTGTAATGCTTTTTATTACTGCTCTGTAAAAATTATTGCAGGTATGCCAGTAAGACTTTGTAATTTGTACGTGCATGGTGACTCTGAACCCTTGTGTATTTGTAGGGGGAGAGAGGACCAGCTGGTGAAACTGGAGAGAGGGTGAGTACTGCGGCACTGATTTTGTTTTGAGTCTACTTTAAAGTTTGACATCATGTGTTTTTAGAGGGATTTTGTGCTCTTTTCTGAATTAAACCGTCTCCTCAGGGAGAGCAAGGGAAGCCAGGCCCTCCAGGAGCAGCAGGTGTAAGAGTAAGTGACAGACTACCGTGTTATATTGGCTAATGACATCTGTGTGCCTTTTCGTTTCATACTTGTTGCATCATCTGTATTAGGAGTATCACAAAATAGCGTTTCCGTTTGTTAACAGGGTTTACCAGGGCCCAGTGGACCACCAGGAGAAAAGGTGAGACTGATATAATTGAGTGCAATGATATGAGAAGCAGCAGGTCAATGGGAACGTGATTTTGTCGTTGAATGTTTCATAATCTGATGTAATGAATTTCCAAGCAAAGATGAAAGAATAAGTGAACCTGTCTGTTCCCAGGGAAATGAAGGTGCACGAGGGGAGCCTGGGAGAACTGTGAGCAATCAGACATGAGAAAATCATCACATATATTAATTTATCTGTCCTCATTTTGGATATGCACTTAATAGCCATGACAGTCTCTGTGTATGATGACAAGCCTTTATTGAATTATTTAAATTATTCAGGTTCAAGGTCTTCCAGGCAGGAAAGGAGATCAGGTAAGGTATAAAATCTCATCTCATAGAAGTTTTCGTTTTAGTGGAGCTCCTTTGGAGTTCATAGGTTTAACTTCCTTTGCTGTTCACCCACAGGGGGAGCGAGGTCTACCCGGCCCTGAGGCCCTGAGAGGAGAAAAGGGAGAGCCAGGGCAGAGAGGAGAGAAAGTGGGCAAAATGCATTTGAAAAATGTTTATTAATTATTGCATGTATGCTCATCATTTGACATGCATCCTAATTTAATTTTCTGCTATACTGAAAGGGGTCTCCAGGTTCAGGAGGGTCAGATGTTGCAGGACCTAAGGGAGAGCCAGGAGAGCGAGTAAGTTATCCTAACTTCTCTTTATCAGAACTGCAAAGGGCACAGTCACAATGTTTACAGCTGCTGTGATACATTCCTGACAATAGCATCCAATATTCATGAAGCATTCCCTTGTGCCACCTGTTGTCATGCCCAAAACCCCTTAGAGCAAAAATACATAAACGTATGCTCTTTCTTCAGGGGCTTCCTGGTATTAGCGGAAGGCCGGGTGCCAAGGTGAGAGGCCTACATGTATACTTTAGTCTTTTCTGTTTATTAGAGTCTGTTTGATTGTTTATCTGGTCTTATTAACTGTTTGTTAGGGAGATCCAGGTGATCCAGGAGAGAGGGGAGACAACGGTCGCCCAGGATTCCCAGGAAAGCCAGGTCTTCCTGGTAAACAGGTCAGAGCGGTGTTTCAGATGAAGGTCCTACCTGGAGTTTGTTACAAACAATGAGCAGGTTTTATTGTGACTTTGAGTTGAATCATATTGTTTGATTTTTGTTTATTAAATATATTTTCACAAGATTGTTGACATTCATTTTCTATACATAGAGTATTTTTATTAATCAATTAATATTTTTAGTGGAATTTAAGTTAAACATTTTCTGGTTTCAGCTTCTCTGCTGTGAGGAGTTCTTTATATACATCAATATTAGAAAACTTCCATAATAATATCTTTATTATGATATGACCTGCATTGCCCAACCTCTGTGTGAATTTATAGCTTCTATTGATTTTTTTTCTGTTTCTTTTACTGGGTTTCCTTACTTGGTGAAGTGCACTCAGTGGCTCAGTACTTTTGTCCATACACTGTAGCACTTTACCTCATATCTATTGTCAATAGGCCGTCCTTGTGATTGCGTGTTTCTCTCAGTGCTGTACTTCAAAATCAACAGCAAACTTCTTCTGTTTCTTTCAACATGCACCTCTTTCTAATGGTCATTATAGAGGTAAAAGCAAGCACCCTTCCTGTTTCTATGACGTGTCAGCTGCATTTCCTTTGTGGATGTGTATTCTCTTCACTCTCTACTCGGCTAATGTAGATTTTGAAATTTAATGCCACAGAGCTCACACTGAAATAAATTATTAAACCTGTTTTTAGGGAGAGAAAGGAGAGACGGGTGATGAAGGCATTTCTGTGAGTATAATGTCTTTTCTCAAAATGCTTTTTAAAAAAATAACATTTTAGGATTTTTTTATTTGACAAGAATATCACTCACATCATATACTATATCGACAAAGAAAGGATCATTTTGTGATGATTATGTTGGTGCAGTGCCATTGTCTCTCTGGTATCTCTGTGTCATTTTCTTTTTTTTTAAACTTTAATTTTTCATTAGGGAGAGCCTGGACTTCCAGGGAAGCCAGGAGAAAGAGGACTGAGGGTAGGAGAAGTGTCTTTGAAACATTTTTTTATAGTTAAGTGTTGATATTCAAACTTTGAAACCTTTAAGTGAAAGTTCACTTAACAGACATTTCTATTGATGCTGCACTCAGGGTCAGATTGGTCAGCCAGGGCCAGCAGGAGAGAAAGGAGACATAGGAGACCCCGGAGAGAGTGGACGAAATGTGAGACACTCATTTATGTATTATCATACAGAAAGCTTTTCAATATGCTCCTGTGCTATTATTTTGAGACCTCGAGAGAAGGAACTGTGAGAAAGGTTGGCCACTCAGCACCTTTTTTGATCTGTGTTCAATCACAGGGCAGCCCTGGACCAGCTGGACCAAGAGGAGAGAAAGGAGAACAGGTATGGTGTCTGCTTTCTTTTTGGAAACAGCTTTATATTTAACATTAGTGGATTCACACACTTCAATCTCTTCAAACAGGGACTTCAAGGGCCCCCAGGACCACCAGGAACAGTGGTAAAAATGTCATATAGCACTGTTTAACAGTCTCCAGGAATGAGCTTAACACTGAATTAACGACTAACAATCCATTTTTGATAACGCAGCAGAGGCAGAGCTGCATGTGTCATTTTCCACATTTGTTTGTCAACAGGCTGAGATCCAGGGCCAACTGAAAGGAGAAAAGAGGAGAGAAGGCGAGTGCTTTTTCTCTGCATGTATATGTAGGCTCTGAGAATGTTTTGCACAATGAAGTATTTTCATTTGTGCTGTTGCACCAGATATCAAAATATCCTAAATAAACCTCAATAGCTGAAATAAAATGTAAGGTTATTAGGCTAAAAAGTATACAGCAGTATGTAACTACAGCAGATTACATCACTGTGATTCTCAGGGCGATGCTGGTGACCCAGGAGAGCATGGCAGCAAAGGCCAGAAAGGCGAGGCGGGGACTCCTGGAGCTTCAGGCCTACGAGTGAGTTTTCCTCATTCTCGCAATTTTTAAATGCTTCCATGAGCATCTGATAGGCCACTGTGTATGCACACTGACCCTTTTCTCTGTAGATTTTAGTATGTAAGAGTGATGTGACTTCTTTTTCTTTTCCTGCTGTCTATAAAGGGTCCCGAGGGACAGCGGGGGCCTCCAGGAACAAGAGTGAGTGGACTTTCTTTCACTCCTTCTCTACTTTATAGCTATTGTTAATACATATCTGTAACAATTTGAATTTCATTGACTTTCAAGTATATTTATGGTATGTTATATTTACAGGGTGACATAGGAGACAGAGGACCATCCGGAGAGAAGGTTTGGAATCACACAGTGTGACTGTGCCGCACAATCTCACCTACTGTTCTCTACTGACCTATGTAATTCTGTCAGCTTTACTACAAGTAAACTTGAAGGATTTTATGCTTTTTGGTGAGCAGCAGCTCTCGTCCTTCATTCCACTGGTTCTGTTAGCCATGCACCAGATTTTCAGTAGGAAACTTCCAGAAACATTTGTATTTTTGCGCTTCATAGCAAAGTATGATTACGTGAACTGCTCACTGTCAGACTGTAATAATCATGTGATGTTCTAACTCTTAACTGATATGCTATCAGGGAGAACGGGGTGCATCGGGCTTAGATGGACGCCCTGGTCTGGATGGTAAACCAGGGGCTCCTGGTCCACCTGGCCAGAGGGTATTTCAGTTTTTATCATCTTTTACCAAACTATAAAACTGGCTGTTCATAGAGCCTCTGTGTAGTTGATACAATGCATTTGCTTTTCCTTTGTTACAGGGTGATCCTGGGAAACAGGGAGACCCAGGGAGAGATGTAAGTTTGTTTGTTTTTTCCAGGAAGATTATGTGGAAAAAATACAATTGACCTTGACAGGTAGAAGTTGTTGGTAATTATTACAAGATAAACACATTTTTTTTTGTTTTGGTTCTATTATTAGTTAAGTAAGACAGTTATAGTCATTTTCTTAATTATTATTTCCAGCCATTTTGCATTGTATTACTGGAAATGTACTGTTTTGGACTGATATATTTTCTGAGATGATCACTCTGCAAAGGATTGCCCGTGTCAGAAATGTCACATACAGTTTGATCTTAACATGCATCAGCAGCTCCATCCTTATCCAGTTCAGGGTTGAGGGGTTATTATTTTGTATCATTCTCATTTTTAGTAAACACATGTCTGTCGTGGAGCTGTAAACTCACATGACGGGCACATCCTGCAGAGGGCACTGTGGAGATTGTAAAATGTAGCTTTTAGTTGTGCGCTGAGTTGCATAAGCCGACTGTAGGGAAAGATGTCTGCAGGCCAGTCCATTTTTCAAAGGACACTATTATGTAATATTGACCATAATAATGTTATTAAAAGTCCAGAACTTTTAAACTTTTGGTTTATTTAAAGGATCTAAATCCTGGCTTATAGAGCAGTTATATGACAGCTCTGGAGCTGCTCATGCACATAAATCAAACTGGAGATGAGATTTCTGAATCTGAATCTTTTGTACAGTGATCATCTCAGGAAATGCACAAATCCTAGACATTTAAATCCTAGACATCTTGCACTGTATTACAGTTTCTAGTAATGTAGTGCAAAATCTAATATTGAACTGCAGTTAAGCTCTGCTATGTGTTGTTCTTTTCTGCAAGGGATTACCAGGACTAAGAGGGGCGCAGGGTCCCCCAGGGCCTGTTGGGCCTGCAGGCAATCCAGGGATACCTGTGAGTAACCCCCCTCCCACCCCACTACACACACACACACACACACACACAATTTTTAAATTTTCTATCTGTGTATCTCTCTATCAGGCTTAGGTGTGTTTTTACTCGGCTCTCCTGTCTAATTTCTAATTAACCTTGCTTTTATTTTTCAGGGTAAAGCAGGTGAAAATGGCAAAACTGGACCACCTGGCAAAATGGTAACTCTGACATCCTGAATATAATATCCACATAGTCTGATGTACTTGTCTAATTGGTAATGGCCTTTTTGTACTTTTATTCTGTAAATAATGTTTACTGATCAAAAGCAGTACAGACATTTATTTCAGGCTCTGCAGCATAATGGCTCTCTTAAGTGAGTTTCTAAAGCAGAGGCACTGAGTGCTCCCATGGCAGAATGGCCATTATTCACTTTGCTCCTGTTTGTTCCTGTTTGTTATAATGCATTTTGTTTTGACTCACAGGGTGAGGATGGAGTGCCAGGTGAAGATGGAAGAAAGGTCTGTAGCTCTTTTCAGTTTGCATGATTTACAGTAGTCAAGATATTTTTTTCCACAGTTTTGCTGAATAAAGACATTTTACTTGACCCATAGCAAGATTTTTGCTAATTGAGCCACATGAACCATCAGTTAATATTCTGTGATATCCTTTAATGACAATTTTCATGTAAAATTGCATGTTTAAACTGCACACAAAGAGTGGACTAAAACAAGAAACATTTTAGTTTGGCAGAATTATTTTTAATACGTCTCTTTCTAATCTACAGGGTGACAAAGGAGAAGGTGGATCAGCTGGAAGAGATGTCAGTTTTCCCAAACCTCTTTCATATCATTACTTTTCAAAAATGTATTTGTTGTCAGTTTGTTTTTATATCTTATCCTGTCTCAGCCTGCCCTGTATGACCCCATCCTTCCTGTTTTGACTTTAATACATATCAGCTTTCCTCCCTCTTTTCTCCTGATCACTTCCCCCTTCAGCTGTATATTTGTCAACCACAGTTTGTTCTAAAATTGACATCAGCCTCTCACTCACTGCTGAATCAATGGGCTCCTCTGAAGCAGCTATATAAATTCACCTCTAATGATCTAGCTTAGCCTTTAAGGGGAGCCACTTCTGAGAGGAATCCAGAGGGGTGCCAAATGTCAGAGTGCTGGTTTCATGTGCAAATTCATATTAATTATCTCTAGAACATCAGTGGAGGGGTGGCAGCGGCCATCTGCTTTGATTTTATAGTTCAGCCTTTACTATAGTGCAGGAGAAAGAAACTGCCTGGAGTGAATTTCAGTTGTGAACTGAATGTGTTTTTCAGGGCTATGATGGGCAGAAAGGAGACCGTGGTCCTTCTGGGCCTGTAGGCTCCCCTGGCCCCCCAGGACTACCTGGAGTACCTGGCAACATTGGTCCTCCTGGACAGGTGCGAGTGAAGTAGACATCTGAAAATAACAAGGTTCATTTGGCATTTTTATTGAAACAGACTGTTCTGCTTAGGTTGTGTATGTGAAAGGAGTTGAATCAGCACCAATCCCAGGTCCCCAGGGGCCACCAGGAACACCTGTGAGTGTGCATTACCATTTTGATCATTGAGTGTGTTTTCACATATGTGTGATTGTTTTAGCCTATTAACAGGGAAAATGTCACGTGTGTCTGTCTACACATGTTGCTGTATGCTATCATGACCCTCCCAGGTTGTCTCGATTTTTGTCTTATTGTCCCTGGTTTTTTCCTTCAGGGTGTCCCTGGAATTCCTGGAGCTGCAGGAGCCAGAGTAAGTTGAAGTTGTAGTTTCAAGATTTCAGTTTGCTTTTAACATAACGCCTGCTTTTTCCCTCTGTATTTCAGTTTACACTGATATCACAATTCTTTGGTAGATAATTGTCTTGCAGTAATGAGTATCTCAGAATCGCTTCATCGTGATGCATTGTTAACACAAAGGGTTTCAAACCTGACGTGCACCTGTCTGGAAACGTAACTACACATTGCGTCGACGCAGCTTTTGTGATTGGCCTGATCAGTACTGTTGATTTCCTCCTATGAATTTGTGGCCATTTTTTTGCCACAATTTTTGAATTTATCAGTGAGAGGTTGACAGTAATCGTCTCAATTTAAGGAGAAAAAAAAATCAAATCCCACCTCTGCTTTCAGTCTGTGATATTTGTTGACTTCCTTCTTTGCTTTGTTCCAGGGAGAAAGGGGCCTTACTGGCCTGAAAGGTGAACCTGTAAGTTAAATTTGAATCTCCATCATAGTGAAAATGTGACACTGATGTTTCACAGTTTTGCTTTTATTATTATTTTTGTTGACCCTTTGATATCTTTTTACCTTTAGGGAGACCCTGGAGAGGATGGAGCACCTGGCAAACCAGGGACAGCAGTGGTAAGACATCAGCACATTGCCTGTCATATAATTCTTAGTTATCAGTATTTTACATTTCTACATCTCTGTTTCATAATGTTTCTGTGCTTCTTCTGCCAGGATGTACAAAAAGCTCTGGCAAGCCTTGGTATTCAGGTAGGTGGACTCCACAGATGACTAACTCGATTTGAACACGATTTCTTTTGACTTTCAACTTTTATGGATGGATGGAATAATGAAAAAAATGCAAAATCAAAACAGTCTTAAGCTCAGCTCTTACTCTTGTATCTGTTTTAACTATAGAGATAAGTATTTTAGCATAATGCTCTTGCTAATGGAACATTTCCTACAAATGCATGCAAAGTGTTATATTTGCCAGTTTGTTCCTGCAAATTTCATCATACCATTTATGCTTGCTCTTTTTTCAGCAGCTCATTTAGTCTGTAAAAAAAATATTCAGTCCAGTAAATGTAGGCTTGAGTCCCTAAATTATTATGCACATGCACCTGTTTATATATTTTAGAATTTATGCCCACCAGGTTAAAGTGACACTGTTTATAAGCAGTTTTTGAGCTGCTGAGTTGAATTCCAAATGGTTGTTTTTATTAGGGGATTGAAATGTTTTGCAGCTGGGCATCTGCTGCTGAAAGTTATAAAGCGCTTCTATTTCTGATTTCTGCTCCATGCAGGTGTCTGATCTGAAGGTGATTGCGGACATGAAGGACACACTTGGGGCACCCATAGTGCCAAAGACAGAGAAAGGTGAAAAGGGAGACAAGGGTGAACCTGGGCAGAGAGGACCATCTGGAGCAGATGTAAGTGTGACTAAGCATCTTAGAGGCTTAAAGTGAAACAAAAAAATTAATATGAAGGCCTCCAGTTAGATAGCATGGAGTATCTCATTTTGATTTTTACTTTAGAGTGCAGGTTAATCTGATGACATTGATAGAGAAATACTCTCTGTTCCCCGTCTTGCACTAGGGTTCTCGTGGTTTTCCTGGAGAGAGGGGTGTCAAAGGAGACCTAGGGGACCGAGGGCCTGTGGGACCAACGGGGCCTCCAGGAAGAGCCATTGGCGAACGAGGGCCAGAGGGACCCCCGGGTCCTGCCGGAGAGCCCGGCAAGCCAGGAATACCAGGTGTTCCTGGACGAGCTGGGGAACTAGGAGAGGCAGGAAGACCAGGAGATAAGGTGGAAAGGGGAGCTGGGAAAACAAATGAGGATTTTTCTTTTCATGGACTTAACAGCACATTGATGATATGTATATATTTTTTCAGGGGAAAGAGGAGATAAAGGTGATAAAGGAGATTCTGTAAGTGTTCATATTAGATTGATGGAGTTAAATTTTATGTTTTAGTGAATTTCATGTTTTTTTGCAGTCAGCTGATAGTTTCTTCTGTTTGTTAGGGTCAGATTGGATTAACAGGACCAGCTGGCCCACCAGGTCAAAAGGTAAACTCCATTTAGTTCTTGTTGTCATACAGTATTTAGTAAATGTAGGATAAGAATAGAGTTCAGAAAAAATAATATGTATATTCATCATAGGGAGCATCTGCTGACTCAGTGCTGGTTGGTCCCCCTGGGGGTAGAGGCCCTCCAGGAGTTGCTGGGCAGAAGGGAGAACCTGGAGCTACAGGACCATTGGGGCCTAAAGGAGATCAGGCAAGATTTATGCATATTACTCAAACACACATCTTATGTCATGCCATATCATGTCTGTATTAGTATAATTAAACTATTTGAATATGACTTACAGGGTTATGTGGGACCTCGAGGTGGTAAAGGTGACAGAGGAGAGCCTGGGGAAGAAGGGCGCGATGGCTCACAGGTGAGCAGCCTCTCAGATGTCACCTGGATTAGAATATTGCAATCATGAACTCAAAGTGTGTTTTAACCACTGTCTTTTACTTTTGCTTTTTTATGGTAACATATATTTATTTAATTTCTTTCCATAAGTGAAACGAAAAGATGACTCTCACATCTGTCAGCTAAATATAACACTATTGACAGCTGCAGATTGGCTTAGCGTCATGCTCTGTCTAAAACTATTAAAATGTATCTTCCATCTCCTCAAAATCCCACTAATTAAAACATTGTTTCTTGTTCATTCTGCAAAACTTAAGTGTAAAAATGACCTGTTGTGGTCATATTTGCTGAAGTTTTCAGCTAAATTTCATCAAGAAAATGAGTAAGCATATTTCCCAAGATGTGCAGGTATTCCTTTAAAGTTATTTTTATTGAGCCTAATAAAAAACTAGTATGATAATTATTATTATTATGAGTTTTGTCAGTTGATAAATATGTGGTTTGTAATTGCAGGGAACACCAGGAGAACCAGGAAAACCGGGACAGGATGGGAAACCGGTAAATGGAGTGCTCAGTGTGGGATATGTGCCAGAAGTTTCTGAAAGTTAACTTGATTATAACAACACTGTACTTTCAAATTGCCATAAAGAAAATTATATAGTACTGAATTTGTAAATATGTATTCTAAAAATTAATTTCAGCAAACTTGGTAAGTGTGCATGTTTTTTAATATATATATCATTGATCATCCACAGACATCCTGTGCTTATTTATTGTTCTGAAAGTACTCTATATTGCCAAAAGTATTCACTCATCCATGCAAATGATTGAATTCAGGTGCTCCGATCACTTCCATGGCCACAGGTGTATAAAACCAATCACCTAGGCATGCAGACTGCTTCTACAAACATTTGTGAAAGAATGGGTCGCTCTCAGGAGCTCAGTGAATTCCAGCATGGTACCATGATAGGATGCCACCTGTGCAACAAGTCCAAGCGTTAAATTTCCTCCTACTGAATATTGCACAGTCAATTGTTAGTGGTATTATTACAAAGAGGAAGTGATTGGGAATGACAATAACTCAGCCATGAAGTGGTAGGCCACATAAAATCACAGAGCAGGGTCAGCGGATGCTGAGGCAGATAGTGCACAGAGGTCACCAACTTTCTGCAGTCAGTTGCTACAGACCTCCAAACTTCATTTGGCCTTCAGATTAGCTCAAGAACAGTGCACAGAGAGCTTCATGAAATGGGTTTCCATGGCCAAGCAGCTGCATCCAAGCCTTACATCACCAAACGCAATGCAAAGCATCAGATGCAGTGGTAGAGCGTCTAGAGCAGTAGAAACATGCTCTCTAGAGTGATGAACCACACTTCTCTGTCTGGCATTCTGATGGCAAGTCTGACTGTATTGTGCCAAGTGTAAAGTTTGATTGAGGGGGTTTATAATCGCAAAGGCTGGGCCAACATCATATTAAACCCCATAGATTAAGAATGGGATGTCACCCAAGTTCATATGTGTGTGAAGGCAGACGAGTGAATACTTTTGGCAGTATACAGGTACTGGTCATAAAATTAGAATATCATGAAAAAGCTGATTTATTTCAGTAATTCCATTCAAAAAGTGAAACTTGTATATTATATTCATTCATTACACACAGACTGATGTATTTC